>CAMZMU010000080.1:30970757-31061161 GCA_947311845.1 Poa pratensis | reverse complement strand
TTTCTAACGTTTCCGTCTATAGATAGCGTCGAAAAGGGGTAGCCCAGTGGACTTTTTTGCTTGGTTGTGTTAGGTTAGGCCATAGGAACATGAAAACCAACTTTTATCACAAGTTTGTCACAAGATTGCCCCCGTTTCGCCCGAAACGGGAGTTTTCAGCTAGAAGTCCACACTTAGTAGAGAGAAAGTGAAGTCGGGATGTCGGTCACACACCTAGAGTAGATTTTGACATTGAAACACAACACACTTGTATACATATGGTATGGCACAACCTAGGTTTGGGTGGGGTTCCGACGCTCCGGGGCCCCGCTTCGGCGAAACCCTGAATCCGCTGGAAAAACCCTAACGTTTCCGTCTACCCCCATAGACGTGCGTCGAAAGGGGGTAGCCAGTGGACTTTTTTGCTTGGTTGTATTAGGTTAGGCCATACGAACATGAGAAAACCAACTTTTATCACAAGTTGTCACAAGATTGCCCCCGTTTCGCCCGAAACGGGAGTTTTCTGCTATAAGTCCACACACTTAGTATAGAGAAGTGAAGCCGGTGATGTCGTCACACCTAGGAGTAGATTCTTGGACATTTGAAACACACACACACTTGGATGCATATGGTATGGCACAACCTAGGTTTGCGTGGGGTTCCGACGCTCCGGGGCCCCGCTTCGGCGAAACCCTGAATCCGCTAGAAAAACCCTAACGTTTCCGTCTACCCCCATAGACGTGCGTCGAAAGGGGGTAGCCCAGTGGACTTTTTTGCTTGGTTGTGTTCGGTTAGGCCATACGAACATGAGAAACCTACTTTATCACAAGTTGTCACAAGATTGCCCCCGTTTCGCCCGAAACGGGAGTTTTCTGCTATAAGTCCACACACTTAGTAGAGAGAAAGTGAAGCCGGTGATGTCGGTCACACCTAGGAGTAGATTCTTGGACATTTGAAACACACAACACACTTGTATACATATGGTATGGCACAACCTAGGTTTGGGTGGGGTTCCGACGCTCCGGGGCCCCGCTTCGGCGAAACCCTGAATCCGCTGGAAAAAACCCTAACGTTTCCGTCTACCCCCATAGACGTGCGTCGAAAGGGGTAGCCCAGTGGACTTTTTTTGCTTGGTTGTGTTCGGTTAAGCCATACGAACATGAGAAACCTACTTTTATCACAAGTTGTCACAAGATTGCCCCCGTTTCGCCCGAAACGGGAGTTTTCAGCTATAAGTCCACACACTTAGTAGAGAGAAAGTGAAGCCGGTGATGTCGGTCACACCTAGGAGTAGATTCTTGGACATTTGAAACACACAACACACTTGTATACATATGGTATGGCACAACCTAGGTTTGGGTGGGGTTCCGACGCTCCGGGGCCCCGCTTCGGCGAAACCCTGAATCCGCTGGAAAAACCCTAACGTTTCCGTCTATCCCCATAGACGTGCGTCGAAAGGGGGTAGCCAGTGGACTTTTTTGCTTGGTTGTGTTAGGTTAGGCCATAGGAACATGAGAAACAACTTTTATCACAAGTTGTCACAAGATTGCCCCCGTTTCGCCCGAAACGGGAGTTTTCAGCTAGAAGTCCACACACTTAGTAGAGAGAAAGTGAAGCCGGTGATGTCGGTCACACCTAGGAGTAGATTCTTGGACATTTGTAACACACAACACACTTGTATACATATGGTATGGTACAACCTAGGTTTGGGTGGGGTTCCGACGCTCCGGGGCCCCGCTTCGGCGAAACCCTGAATCCGCTGGAAAAACCCTAACGTTTCCGTCTACCCCCATAGACGTGCGTCGAAAGGGGGTCGCCCAGTGGACTTTTTTCTTGGTTGTGTTAGGTTAGGCCATAGGAACATGAGAAACAAGTCGGCACAGGGTTGTACAGATGCACGAGGTAAAAGAAAAAAAAAAGGGACCTGTGCCGCCTTTTCGTTGACGGGAACCTGTGCCTACGGCGGAATTTGTGCCGACGGTCACCGTCGGGATAGGATAGCTATGCCGACGGGGATATCTGTGCCGACGGCAAGGATCATGGGGTGGCCTCGTAGGCACCTGTGCCGACGGCCCCGATAAAAAAACCGTCGGCACAGGTCTTGGCCGTCGGCACAGGTGAGTGATACGTCCAAAACGTATCTACTTTCCCGAACACTTTTGCTATTGTTTTACCTCTAACTTGTGTGTTTTGAATACAACTAATGCGGACTAACGCTGTTTTCAGCAGAATTGCCCTGGTGTCTTGTTTTTGTGCAGAAAGTCAACTTTCGGGAAAAACACCAGAAAAGATCGCAAACCTCCTATTTTACCAGAAGACTCACGGAGCCAGAAGGGGAGGCGGAGATGGGCCACGAGTGGCCCAAACCACATGGTGGCGCGGCCGGGGCCCACCGCGCCAGCCACTGAGGAGGGCGACTCGGGCACCTCCCCGAGTCCCCCTTTCGACTACTTAACCCTCTCTGACCTAAAACGAGGGGGTCGTCCACTTCATCCAGAAACATCACCGTACGCCGCCACCATCGCGAAACCTATTTCGGGGACCAGAAACTCCGTTCTGGCACTCCGCCGGGACGGGGAATTGGAGGAGATCATCGCCATCATCATCACCGACGCTTCTCCATCGACCATCCATGTTTCCCCCATCCATGTGTGAGTAATTCCCTGCTGTAGGCTGAGGGGGATGGTAGGGATTGGATGAGATTGTTCATGTAATAAGTTATAAGATCATTAGGGCATGGTGCCTAGTATCCGTTGTTAGTACTTATTGATGTTGTTGCAACTTGTTGAGCTTAATGCTTGTCACTAGGGCCCGAGTGCCATGATTTCAGATCTGAACATGTTATTGTTTCATAATGATATGCACTGTTTATTGATCATACCTGCAAGTTGTATACACATATTGTTGTCCGGAACCCGCGGTCCCAAAGTGACAATAATTGGGACAGCCGAGGGGAATGGCTGCGATGTGAGGATCACATGTGTTCACGGCGTGTTAATGCTTTGCTCCGGTACTTTATTAAAAGGAGTACCTTAATTACCAGTAGATTCCCTTGAGGCCCGGCTGCCACCGGCTGGTAGGACAGAAGATGTTGTACAAGTTTCTCATTGCGAGCACGTACGACTATATACGGAACACATGCCTATGTTTACTTAGTACTTGGATGCTTTATCATTATTATCTGCAATGCCTATGTCTTGATTATTATATGAGCTATCTTATCCATGCAGCGCCCGTTCATCCATCCCTATGCCTACAGTGTTTTAATCCTACTGTTTACTGCAATCACTACTGCTATTACTGCTGCTATTATTTCACCGCTACTACTGCTATAAAACTGTTGCTACTGATAATCTGTGTCGAGCAAGACTATTCACAGGTGCAGCTGAATTGACAACTCCGCTGTTAAGGCTCTCAAGTATTCTTTGGCTCCCCTTGTGTCGAATCAATAAATTGGGTTTTACTTCCCTCGAAGACTGTTGCGATCCCCTATACTTGTGGGTCATCAAGACTATTTTCTGGCGCCGTTGCCGGGGAGCATAGCTTTATTTGTGAGTTCACTTGTGATCTATATTGCTCGCTGAAATTTATTCATCATGGGTAAAGCTCGTGATGAGAGGGTCCGTGTATTGCCATCCACTACAAGAAAAGGTACGACACTTAGTACCTCTGCTGCTCTTGACTCACCATCTGTATTGAGTCAACTTGTTACACCACCACAATCTTCACGTGTTGGTACTACTGCTGAATCTGAAATTGCCTCTGATAATGTTGATGATGCTTCTACTGTGATTGATGAGAATATTTCATTAGGTCCACTTTTAGATGCTGCTATTGCTAAGTCTAAACAACTTGAAAATACTAGAACACCTAATGGAAGTCCTACTACTCCTGTTTATTCACCTGAGTTAAGGGATTATACTTGTGATGATGATCCTGATGAAACTTATGTGGAACTTGATGATGATTTTATTGATAAATGTAATGCTACTACTGGTGCAAGTAATATGAGAAATTTTCTTGCACAACATGCTGTTAAATACAAGTTGTCACCTGATCCTAAGTTTGCCACTTCTCCTATAAACATTAAAGATAAGGATTATGATTTTTCTCTTGATTTATCTCATATATCTATTGTTGAGAAAACTCCTTTTTGTGGCACTAAGAGTGAAAGTGCTGTAGAGCACATGAATGAGCTCTCTACTTTGAGTGGCTTATTTTCTGATGATATTAAGAAGCGTAGCTATTTTGTTGCTAAGATTTTTCCTTTCTCATTAAAAGATGATGCTAAAGCTTGGTATAACAACTTGTCTCCTGGTTCTATTACTAGTCCTACTGGTTTGCTTGATGTTTTCTTTCAGAAATATTTCCCTGCTAGTGCTCAACATGATGCTTTGCAGAGAATTTATAACTTTGACCAGGAAGATGAAGAGAAACTTCCAGAGGCATGGACAAGGTTTTGCTCTCTTATCAGAGCTCGGCCTGGACATGATTTGGAAAAGCATGATCTACTTGATATATTTTACAGTGGACTAACTATTGAATCTAGAGCATATCTGGATAGTTGTGCTAGTTGTGTTTTCAGGAAAAGAACCCCTGAAGAAGCTGAAGAATTATTGGCTAAAATCAGCCAGAATTATGATGATTGGACTCTACCTGCGCCGACCCCCACACCTACACCGACACCAATATCAAAGAAGAGGGGAGGTATGATTGAATTGAATGATGAAACAATGAGGGAGGCCAAGAAGACTCTCATTGAGAAGGGTATTAAATCTGAAGATGTGAAGAACCTTCCACCTATTGAAGATTTGTGTAAGCCAATTCCTCATCCATCCATAATTGAGGTTCACTCTCTCCACAGGTTCGATGAAGGAGATATTCCCTACTCTAAACCACCTGATCAATGCTTAGATGAATTTGATAATTATGTTATTAAGCAAGATAATTTTAATATGAGAGTAGAGAATCATTTGCATGAAAACTCTAGCTATTAGTAAGTTGCATGATATTGTGGAGAGAACCTCCAATGATGTTAAGATGCTTATTAAACATTTCCATATGGTTCAAACTCAAATTGATCAACTCACTAAAGTGCAACAAGACATGTTAGCCAATGCTTCTAAAGAAAAATTAAAACCTGTCTATGTTAGCACTAGAAGTGGAGCTCATACTCAGGATCCTTTATATCCTGAGGGACATCCTAAAAGAATTGAACAAGATTCTCAACTAGCTGAAAATCCAGTTTCTCCTTCTAAGAAAAAGAAGAAGAAGAAACATAAAAATGTTGTAGAATCCTCTGAAACTGTTAATGATCCTAATAGTATATCTATCTCTGATGCTGAAACTGAAAGTGGTAATGAACTTGATAGTGATAAGGATAAAAATGATGCTCTTGATAAAGAAGTTAGTGAAAAGGAACCTGAAAAGCATACTAAAAACACAAAGTACACTAAGGAAGACTTCATTGCTAAGAAACATGGTAATGAAAGGGAACCTTGGGTTCAAAAGCAAATGCCTTTTCCAACTAAGAAACTAAAATCAAAGGAAGAAGAACATTATAATAAATTTTGTGAATGGATGAAACCCTTGTTCTTGCAAATTCCTTTGACTGATGCTATTAAATTGCCTCCTTACTCAAAGTATATGAAAGATATTGTTTCTAACAAGAGGAAAATTCCTAATGAGGAAATTTCTACTATGCTTGCTAATTATTCTTTCAATGGCAAGGTTCCTAAGAAGCTTGGAGATCCAGGTATACCAACCATCCCTTGCTCCATCAAGAATAATTATGTTAGAACTGCTTTATGTGATTTGGGAGCAGGAGTTAGTGTTATGCCTTTTTCTCTCTATAAGAGACTCTATCTTGATAAATTGATACCTACTGATATATCTTTGCAAATGGCTGATAAATCTACTGCTGTTCCTGTTGGCATTTGTGAGGATGTCCCTGTTCAAGTGGCTAACAATTGTTTAATTTTGACTGATTTTGTTGTTCTTGAAATGCCTGAAGATGATAATATGTCTATTATTCTTGGAAGACCTTTTCTAAATACTGCAGGTGCTGTTATTGATTGCAATAAAGGAAAAGTAACTTTCAATGTTAATGATAAAGAACATACTGTTTATTTCCCCAAGAAAGTTGACAAGATTTATGGAGTCAATACCATCTCCAATTTTAAAACTATCAAAGTGGGAAGTATTGATTGCCCTATATATGATCATCAAGAAGGATATCAAAACATTATGATTGGATCCATATCAATACAATACAAGGTAACATGAGTGTTTCATGATGTTTAAATCATTTGTGTCATGTAAATTTATTTGGTGCCAAGACTTGATCAACCTTGTTATCAAATGTATTTGCATACATGAAAGAGCTAAACAGCATTTCTTTCTTCAACTTTGTTTTACCTCCTGTAGTGATAATTAGGTTGCAAAAGTTTAGTTGTTTTGAATTTTAAAAATAATTTTTCTGCCCAAGTTTTATTAATTTAAATATCCAGATTTCATGCAAATTGAAAGTTTTCAAAATCTGTAAAAATTATACCATTGGTCCTATTTTTCAAAGAGCATCGTGGGAGTGCCTGGTGCTGACCAAGGGGACCCACCATGGGGTCAAACCACATGGTGGCGCGGCTGCCCCTTGGCCGCGCCAGCCACTGAGGTGGGGCACCCTTGGCCCTCCAGCAGTTCCCCCACCTACCACTTCTTCCTCTTGCATCACTCAGCTCGTTTTTCTCTCTCACACTCGAGTTTTTGCTGTTCTTCCTCGCGATTTCGATCTCTTTGTTCAGCCCATCTCAGCTGCTGAGATTTGGGGCAATTGCTCTCAGGTATGTGACTCCTCCATGTATCCAAGTAGAATTTTGTTTAGTAAGTATACCTTGAGTATTTTGCTGCTGTAGGTGACTTGTTAAGTGAGTATGCATGCTTGTTCTATGTTGATATTCAGTTTTGATGCATGTTTAGTCCTCTAGCAAGTCCATATAGTAGTTCCCCTCATTTGTATGCTTCAAAATAATTTTTATGATATGTGTCAAAAATTTCAGAGGATGGAGGGAAATGAACACCAACTAAATCAATATGAATTGGTGGTTCCTGAGGTCATGGGGATCCATCGTGAAGAAGGAGTGTTCCATCCTGCTATCCATGCTTGGAATTCATGAGAAGTTCGGGGATCTTGCGTGATTTTCGTACTCTTGTCTCTAATACAGGATTGAGTGATTTTGTAGAGGGAGAACCCTACCAATATGCAAAGCTAACTGTGTCTGTGGTGCAGGACTTTAGATTTGATTGGTCTTCACCTAACCCTATGGTTCACTATAAAATTTACAACAAAAGTGTCCACTTGCCTTTTGATGCTTTTTGTGCAGCAATTAGGGTGCCGCAATGGGGATCACGAGGGAAGATACATGGGCAACCCAAGCATTTGACGGACCTATACGAGGTAATATGTCAAGGAAGAACCTACTCAGATGAAAGTGGTAAAATTCGAAGTATTCAATTTCCATGCATTCGATATTTTGCTTACTTCATCACGAGGTGTGTACTTGCTAGGAAGACTGCAAATAAATTATCCATTCCTGATTTAGCTTTCCTAGCAGCAGCCTTGCAACATGATAAGAGTTATAATTTGGGTGCCTTGATAGCCTTTCGCATTGCTGCCAATCGCGAGAAAGGTGGATTTTGTGGAGGACTCATTGCTTCTCGTTTATTAGCTATGCATGGTGTAGTAGCTCTCCCTAATGATTTGCAGCTTTCTTTAGAGAGGCTCGATTTTGCTTCCATGGGGAGGCATGGCTTTGTTACTAGTTGGTCTACTTTGAATAATCTATCTTATGAGGTGCCTTTTGCCAAGAAGGTGAGGTGGAAAATGGTTAAATCTGAGCGAATAGTCGCTTTGCCTGCACCACGTTTGTTTGATCTTGGTTTCAGGAATGTTTGGTCAGTCACCGAGGATGAATTCGATGCATACTTGAGGGAACATGCCCTGCACACAGAGGATGATGGAGAATGGGCGGACGAGGACTCCACTCAGTTTTCCGGGACTGGGGGCTCGCGCCCCTATCCTGGGGATGCTGGACCCTCTGCCTCATCTTCCTCAGCGGAGCCGGATGTTGAGCACGCCCAGTATGACCCGCCGGCTTGGAGTTCCTACCCGCGTTATTATTAGCCTCCACTTAGGCCAAAAGCCTAAGCTTGGGGGGAGGTATATCGACATCTCACTCATTTACATATCATATCTTGTCGATACTTTGTATATCCATGTTGCAGTTTTCTTTCTTTCTTTTTAATTGTTTACCTTTTATTGCTGCATTCCAAAACACAAAAAGACCAAAAATATTTCTGTTGTTTCTCTTCATTTGTTTCTTTAAGTTTCAGTATTAGTTTGCTTAGTTTTAAAATTCGGTTTGTTATTCAAAAATCCAAAAATATTTTGCTTTATTGTTTGTTTCTTTTTGCTCTTGTTTCAAAAACTCGAAAACCCAAAAATATTTGTTGTTTCTTTTTGGTTTTGTATAGTGTTTTCAGAGTTGGACAGCCATCCGTGACTCCGATGGAGCTTGGTTTTCATTCTTATCATTCGAAGCAACACAAGTGAAAAAGCAATAAGGATGATCTACAACAACTGAGTTGGGGTGAGAGGCTGGTATGAACTCTATTTGTTTTCATTTTTGTACATATACTCATCTATGTGAGCATGCTTAGTTGGTTCATGTGAGGTATATGTCATTTAGTGGATGCTTAGTAGTTCTTGTTCTCTCATGATCGGTCCCAATTTATTAATAGTGGTAGCATGTTATGTTGATGTTTGCTTGCATTGTTCTATTCATAGAGGGTATGACATTGTGGTATCCTCCTCTGAATAATTCATTCGAATTGACTTGGCACATGCTCATGCATGCGTATGACTGAAAAACAAAAGTCAATTAAGCCTTGATGATTTATTTTGACTCAGAGTTCTTGTATCACTTTTATGTCTCAATTAATTTCATTTTGTCGCAAGCATGATTATGACGGTTATTGCTCTCTTGATTGTCGCTTCCCAGTCTATTGCTAGCCTTCACTTGTACTGAGCGGGAATGCTGCTCGTGCTTCCAAAACCATGAAAACCAAGTTATTCCAAAGTGTCCACCATAAATACCTATGCATGGCATTTCGAACCATTCAAGTAAATTTTCATGTGCTACCTTTAAAACCTTCAAAGTACTTCTCAATTTGTGTCAATGTTTTATAGCTCATGAGGAAGTATGTGGTGTTTTATCTTTCAATCTTGTCATTCAGACTTTCACCAATGGACTAGTGGCATATACATCCGCTTATCCAATAATTTTGCAAAAAGAGCTGGCAACGGGGTGCCCAGTCCCAATTAATTACAACTTTCATCAATAATTCTCTTCACATGTTTTGCCCTGATTTATCAGTAAGCAACTTAATTTGCAAATAGACACTCCTCCATGGTATGTGAATGTTGGAAGGCACCCGAGGATTCGGTTAGCCATGGCTTGTGCAAGCAAAGGTTGGGGGGAGTGTCACCCATAATGAAACTAAAATACATGTGTAAACAAAAGAGAAGAGGGATGATCTACCTTGCTGGTAGAAATAACATCCTTCATGGGAGCCGCTCTTGAAAGTCTGGTTGACAAGGGGGTTAGAGTACCCACTACCATTCGTTGACAACAACAAACACTTCCCAAAACAATTTTGCTTCTGTTTTAAAAATAAAAAGCTCTAGCACATGATAATCCCTGCTTCCCTCTGCGAAGGGCCAATCTTTTACTTTCATGTTGAGTCACCATCCTTTCTTTGAGCACTTTCTCGAGAGCATAGTTGTCATTCTTAGTGTAATGTGCTTGTCCCAGAATGTGGTTAACTGTGATATAACTTTGATGCTTTTATCTTTGATATCTTTGATTCTAGTCTTCCCATGAACTTCAGAGGTGCCTGGGCATTTATGTTTTGCTGTACAAAAACGGGCAAGCGAGATACCATCTTATCATATCCTATTATGAGCATTACAATCTTGTGAATTAATATGTTTCATGTTTGTCGCTATTAGTATGTTGGTATCTTTTCATAGTTTACATGCCTATTGAGTGACATTATTTGCATTTGCCTCATCTTGAATTGCCTAAGCATTTGTTCATATAGTGAGAATATATGCATCATATGAAGCAAATGTGTTCGTGAAAGTCTTTTATCGCACTCAGTTGTTAACTGAATTGCTTGAGGACAAGCAATAAGCTAAGCTTGGGGGGAGTTGATACGTCCAAAACGTATCTACTTTCCCGAACACTTTTGCTATTGTTTTACCTCTAACTTGTGTGTTTTGAATACAACTAATGCGGACTAACGCTGTTTTCAGCAGAATTGCCCTGGTGTCTTGTTTTTGTGCAGAAAGTCAACTTTCGGGAAAAACACCAGAAAAGATCGCAAACCTCCTATTTTACCAGAAGACTCACGGAGCCAGAAGGGGAGGCGGAGATGGGCCACGAGTGGCCCAAACCACATGGTGGCGCGGCCGGGGCCCACCGCGCCAGCCACTGAGGAGGGCGACTCGGCACCTCCCCGAGTCCCCCTTTCGACTACTTAACCCTCTCTGACCTAAAACGCGAGGGGGTCGTCCACTTCATCCAGAAACATCACCGTACGCCGCCACCATCGCGAAACCTATTTCGGGGACCAGAAACTCCGTTCTGGCACTCCGCCGGGACGGGGAATTGGAGGAGATCATCGCCATCATCATCACCGACGCTTCTCCATCGACCATCCATGTTTCCCCCATCCATGTGTGAGTAATTCCCTGCTGTAGGCTGAGGGGGATGGTAGGGATTGGATGAGATTGTTCATGTAATAAGTTATAAGATCATTAGGGCATGGTGCCTAGTATCCGTTGTTAGTACTTATTGATGTTGTTGCAACTTGTTGAGCTTAATGCTTGTCACTAGGGCCCGAGTGCCATGATTTCAGATCTGAACATGTTATTGTTTCATAATGATATGCACTGTTTATTGATCATACCTGCAAGTTGTATACACATATTGTTGTCCGGAACCCGCGGTCCCAAAGTGACAATAATTGGGACAGCCGAGGGGAATGGCTGCGATGTGAGGATCACATGTGTTCACGGCGTGTTAATGCTTTGCTCCGGTACTTTATTAAAAGGAGTACCTTAATTACCAGTAGATTCCCTTGAGGCCCGGCTGCCACCGGCTGGTAGGACAGAAGATGTTGTACAAGTTTCTCATTGCGAGCACGTACGACTATATACGGAACACATGCCTATGTTTACTTAGTACTTGGATGCTTTATCATTATTATCTGCAATGCCTATGTCTTGATTATTATATGAGCTATCTTATCCATGCAGCGCCCGTTCATCCATCCCTATGCCTACAGTGTTTTAATCCTACTGTTTACTGCAATCACTACTGCTGTTATTACTTACTGCTGCTATTATTTCACCGCTACTACTGCTATAAAACTGTTGCTACTGATAATCTGTGTCGAGCAAGACTATTCACAGGTGCAGCTGAATTGACAACTCCGCTGTTAAGGCTCTCAAGTATTCTTTGGCTCCCCTTGTGTCGAATCAATAAATTGGGTTTTACTTCCCTCGAAGACTGTTGCGATCCCCTATACTTGTGGGTCATCAGTGAGCTCTCCTGTAGTGCTTTCTTTTTTAGACGTTCCTTGTTTTGTACGACTCGCATGGCAGGAGGAGGTTGAGCGGACATAATCGGACGGATATCGCTGCATAATCGTAAGATCGTATGGACAAAATTTGCTAATCACCAGGATTAACGTGGTGTCTCTTAGAGAGTCTCCAATTAGTAAATATAAGATGTTCCAGCACGCCAGCAGCACCACCTCAGTGAAGAAAGGTTGAGCAAAACTCTTCCTTGCTTCTGAAGCGACTGTTAGGAGTTGATCATGTTGCTGCCACTCAATCTGCAAGTAGTTCCAGACACGCGCACTGAAATTGCAGGAAAAGAACAGATCGTCTCTATCTTCATGCACCCTAGAGGGGCAAAGAACACAAGTGAATTCTTCAGTCACCTTCCATTGTCTTCTTTGGAGTAAGTCTCTTGTGTTCAGTCTGTCGCTGAGCATCAGCCATGCAAACATTTTAATCTTCGTTGTACATTTGCTTCTCCAAATCCAGTTGTACACCGGGCACACAACAATGGAACTATGAACATGAGCGTAATACTGAGTTGCTTTATATGTACCTCCTTTGCAAACCCAAACATCATTCTCCTCTGAAAGATGAATACTGGCCATCCAGTCCTTCAAACTCTGAAGCTCCTCAAATGCCCTAGCTGAAAAAGGCAAATGAAAAGCAGATATGATGTCCTGCACACGCATCATTTCTCTAACAGAGCTGTCTTCATCTTTCACAACAAGCGAGCCAACCTTTCCTGTAGAGGAATTCTAGAGTGATCAACCTCCCATTTGTCCTTCCAGAACAAGACTGTATCTCCCTTGTGAATTTCCGGGAGGGGCAATTCTCTGTATTTCTCACCCAACTTCATGATATCCTTCCACCAAAAAGAACCGCAAGAGGCTACCGCATGGGGTACCAGATCATCATAGTAAGCATTCCACACTAGCTGTACCCAAGGTGTATCCTCCTTGTTATAGAATTTATGCAAGTATTTCATCAAAAGTGCATCATTCTTGTGTTGAAAATTTGTAATACCCAGACCCCCTTTATTCTTTGGCTTGCAGATCATTCCCAAGCAGCTAGAGACTGTTTAGGGGTGTCAGTGTTGCCTCTCCACAGACATTGTCTAATGATTCTTTCCAACTGCTTAATAATTCCAATAGGAATATGAATGGAGCAGAGCATATGCAGAGGAAGAGAGCAAAAAGCCGATGCTATTAGCTGCAGTCGAGCACCTTGGTTTAAGAAGCAAGAAGTTGCAGTCAATCTTCTTTTAAATCTTACCACAATGGGGGTCAAGTCTTGGATTGTTGGTCTTACTGTGCCAACTGCTAACCCAAGATAGTAGCAGCCAATTCACCTTTCAGTGCACCCATAGCAGCCTCTGCAATTTCAATGGCTACACCTTCCTGTAGAAGATCAACAAGAAGAGTTAAAAGTATAAGCTAGTAATCTGAGGTACAAAGATTGTGGCTAAAAAAACAGCAAACTTGTGCTTCTGTTCTGCTAGCTCCAAGGTGTCACTAGTAGAAAATGGGTCTTTGGTCCAGAGCCGCCCCAGCCATTAATCCCGGTTCAGAGAAAAACCGGGACCAGTGCCTGGCACTGGTCCCGGTTCGAGCTGCCAGGGCCCCGTGGAGCATTGGTCCCGGTTCGGTTGGGGACATTAGTCCCGGTTCGTGGCACGAACCGGGACCAATGCTCCAGAGCCAGACACGTGGCGTGCCTCGGAGCTTTGGTCCCGATTCGTGTCTCGAACCGGGACTAATACCCCTCCCCTGCCTATATATAACCCACCCCCTTTTCTCTCCTCTGTTTTTTTTTTTGCTTGGATTGGTGGGAAGTGGGTGCTAGTTTTTTTTTTTCCTTTGCCACGCACAAGATGTGTTAGATGAAATGCCCGACCCACACTTAAGTTCACACAGAACGATATCCTCGACCGAGGTTAGCAACTTTATCCTTTTCATCTGTAATTGATACAGAAATATTGCATGTGTCGATGTACGGTGGTCATTTCACTATTCAAGATGTTATTGTAATGGTATTTGATAAACTTAATTATATGATGCAGATGGATGCACGGATGCGATGGATGTACGGCGAACAACGCAGTTCTGAGTTTATTGCAGGCCTGCATAAATTTCTCGAAGTGGCTGAGGCAAACAAAGTGGATAATTTTATGCCTTGTCCATGTGAGAAGTGTCGGAACGTCAGGGAGTACTCTAACTCGAAAACCATTCAAGACCACGTGCTTCGGAGAGGTTTCATGCCCAGCTATAATTGTTGGACCAAGCACGGAGAAAGAGGGGTTAGGATGGAAGACAATGAAGAAGAGGAGGATGATGACAACTATCCTATGTTCCCTGAGGAATGCGGTGATACTGTAATGGAAGACGTTGAAGAAGAAGGAGGTGAACATCGGGCATCAGATGAGCCCGCTGATGGTCATGGTGGGGTCATTTCTGATGCAAAGCGAGAATGCGATACAGAAAAGGAGAAGCTAAAGTTGGAGGCCATGCTAGAGGATCACAAAAAGTAGCTGTTGAAACGTCTATAATACCACGGTTGAGGGCGATGACGAGCCCCCCCCCCCCCCCCCCCGGGAAGAGGGTTCCTGCTAAGGTGATGTGGTATGCTCCTATAATACCACGGTTGAAACGTCTGTTCAGAAACAAAGAGCATGCCAGATTGTTGCGATGGCACAAAGAAGAGCGTAAGAAAGACGGGAAGTTGAGACACCCCGCCGATGGGTCCCAGTGGAGAAAAATCGACAGAGAGTTCCCGACATTTTCAGATGACACAAGGAACTTAAGATTTGGTCTAAGTACAGAGGGCTTTAATCCTTTTGGGGAGCAGAGCTCCAGTCATAGCACTTGGCCCGTGACTCTATGTATCTACAACCTTCCTCCTTGGTTGTGCATGAAGCGGAAGTTCATTATGATGCCAGTGCTCATCCAAGGCCCGAAGCAACCCGGCAACGACATTGATGTGTACCTAAGGCCATTAGTTGATGAACTTTTGCAGTTGTGGTCCGAACCAGGTGTACGTGTGTGGGATGAGCACAAACAACAGGAATTTGACCTACGAGCGTTGTTGTTCGTAACCATCAATGATTGGCCTGCTCTTAGTAACATTTCAGGACAGTCAAACAAGGGATACAATGCATGCACGCACTGTTTAGATAAGACTGAAAGTATACATTTGGGAAACAAGAACGTGTACCTGGGGCATCGTCGATTTCTTCCGAACAGTCATGCCGTAAGAAAGAAAGGCAAGCATTTCAACGGTGAGGCAGATCGCCGGAAGAAGCCTAACCTCCCTGATGGTGATGTTATATATGACATGGTCAAGGATTTAGAAGTAATCTTTGGAAAGGGTCCTGGCAGTCTATCTGTTCCGAATGACGCTGACAACCACGTACCCATATGGAAGAATAAATCTATATTTTGGGAGCTACCCTATTGGAAAGTCCTAGAGGTCCGGTGTTCAATCGACGTGATGCACGTGACGAAGAATCTTTGCGTGAATCTGCTAGGCTTCCTGGGCGTGTATGGGAAGACAAAAGATACACCAGAAGCACGGGAGGACCAGCAACGTATGAAAGACCCATACAACAAGCAGACGGATAAAGGGCGTCAATACTTAAGCAGCTACGCTCTTACCAAAGCAGAGAAGGAAATCTTTTTTGAATGCCTGAGCAGTATCAAGGTCCCGGCTGGCTTCTCGTCAAATATAAAGGGAATAATAAATATGGCAGAGAAAAAATTCCAGAACCTGAAGTCTCATGATTGCCACGTGATTATGACGCAGTTGCTTCCGGTTGCATTGAGGGGTTTCTACCGGAAAATGTTCGAGTACCCATTGTGAAGCTATGTGCATTCCTCGATGCAATATCTCAGAAGGTCATCGATCCAGTAACTCTACCAAGTTTACAGAAGGCTGTGGTCCAATGTCTTATCAGTTTCGAGTTGGTGTTCCCCCCATCATTCTTCAATATTATGACGCATCTC
Source organism: Poa pratensis (assembly GCA_947311845.1). Lineage (NCBI taxonomy): Eukaryota > Viridiplantae > Streptophyta > Magnoliopsida > Poales > Poaceae > Poa > Poa pratensis. Next base: position 31,045,498 of record CAMZMU010000080.1, on the reverse strand, counting down.
CTGGTTCACCTAGTCGACGAGATTGCCATTCTCGGTCCTGTATTTCTACACAATATGTTCCCCTTCGAGAGGTTCATGGGAGTCTTGAAGAAATATGTTCATAACCGTGCTAGGCCAGAAGGAAGCATCTCAAAGGGCTATGGAACAGAGGAGGTCATTGAGTTCTGTGTTGACTTTATTCCTGACCTTAAGCCGATTGGTGTTCCTGAATCGCGGCATGAGGGGAGACTGAGTGGAAAAGGCACGCTAGGAAAGAAAGCACTGATATGTAGGGACGGGCATTCTTTAACTCAAGCACACTACACAGTTCTACAAAGTTCCACCTTCGTGGCTCCGTATATCGAGAAACACAAGAATTATGTACGCTCCAAGAACCCGGGGAAGGCTGACTCCTGGATTAAAGAAAAACACATGGAGACTTTCGGCAGTTGGTTGCGATTACAGCTCATGAATGACACCACTGTCGGAGATCAGCTCTACTTGTTGGCCGCGTCACCATCTTCGACTGTATTGAATTTCCAAGGGTACGAGATAAATGGGAATACATTTTACACGATCGCCCAAGATAAAAAGAGCACCAACCAAAACAGTGGTGTCCGCTTTGATGCAACAGACGAGAATGGGCAAAAGGACACATACTATGGTTACATAGAGGAGATATGGGAACTTGACTATGGACCTACTTTTAAGGTCCCTTTGTTTCGGTGCAGTTGGGTCAACATGAATGGAGAAGGGATAAAGGTAGACTAGCTGTACGGAATGACAATAGTGGATCTCAAGAATCTTGGTTGTTACAGGAACGAACCATTCGTCCTAGCCAATGATGTGGCTCAGGTTTTCTATGTGAAGGACATGTCCTCCAGACCGAAAAAAAGAAAAAATAAGCCAACGAATACATCAGACGATGAGCCAAAGCGTCACATAGTTCTTTCAGGGAAAAGAAACATCGTGGGAGTCGAGGACAAGACAGACATGTCAGCAGATTATGATAAGTTTGATGAAATTCCGCCCTTCACAGTGAAAACTGACCCAAGCATCCTGTTAGATAATGAAGATGCTCCATGGTTACGGCCGAAGCGATCATAGGCCAGGGACATACGCGAAGAAGGGTTCATGGCATTTATGTAAATCAATGTAATGTATTAAACCTTTATGTGCTGTGTAGTAATGTATTAAACCTTTATGTGGTGAAAACCATAATACATAGCTCGGGTCCATTTTTATTTAACCATAATACATCACGAATAATATCACTAACTTTTGTCGGGTCCTAAGCCACGGGGTGCTGAGCGGCCGGCGCTGCGCACCCAAAGAGCATGAACCATCACAGGGTCAATACTCACGTGAGAAGGATCCCTATGAAGAACCATCCACCAACCGGGACATCGTCGCCGAGATCTGAAAAAATGAGTGGGGAATTTGATCAAACACCTAGGGAGAGGGCAGCACCTTGGTAAAAACACGCCCAAAACACACGGTTTCCCCGTCATACAGCCCACCGGTGGCTCGTGAGACGGCAAATCGGCCTTCGATCCAAACAGCGACAAGACGTCTCTGATGATTTGCAACCGTCCGAACAAGTGTTGGGGATGTTGCTAATCATCAGAGCGCCTTGCCGCTGCTTGGATCCGACCGAGGGGAGGGTTCACCTTCAGCCTCCGCTCTAGGAACTCCTGCCTCTCAGAAATCTTGCGCTCTGCTACCCGTGTACTGCCAAAATGAAGTACAATGAGTAGACACTGAGTGCTGAACATGTCCGGGAGGGGGGCTATATATAGGGTACGTGTGCTTCTTTAGTCCCGGTTGGTAACACCAACCGGGTCATGTGGCTCACGAAGTGGTCGTGATACTGCTGATCCAACAGCTCACAATCCCTCAAAAGAAACACACCCCTGATCCAACGTCTCACAAGCGCTTGAAAGAAACACACGATCCGTGTGCTTCTTCCTTATTGGTGGGATTCCCTTTAGTCCCGGGTGGTGGCTCACAAAGTGATATCCAACAGCTCACAAGCCTTCAAAAGAAACACACCCGGATCCAACGGCTCACAAGCGCTCGAAAGAAACACACGATCCTTGTGCTTCTTCCTTATTGGTGGGATTCTCACTATATATATGTAGTCATGCATGGCCTCCATTGGCATAGCACATCTAAACTCATATCTGCAACCTCATCACTCTCCCATGGCTTCCATCGTACCCACTCTAACCTACTCGGAGGCGGATGCGCTTTGCGCCTCGAACAACCCCTGCCCGCCCGGCTACGACGTCCCCGCCGGCTGAAGGCTGAGCACCGGAGGCGTGCCGGTCCCTCCTGTCCCTCAAGGTTTGGCGCGCCGGGCGGCCATCACGAACCACTACTACCTCGAGCTCACTCCGGAGCAGCGGATGGATCCCCGCTGGCATCCCGACTACCGCCCGACTTGGGACGCCTTCTTCATCAATCGGCGTAAGAGGGCGCTCGCCAGGTACGAGGAGGACGGCCCGCCTCCTTCGAACTTCAACGAGGCCGGCCGTCGGCTGTGGTGGAGCGGCCGGACACTCCAGAGCGTCATGAACTACATCACGGCCGGCGATAACCCCCCCTGCGCTACCCTCGCTTCCAGTCCAGGCGAGCGCCGCCCGACGACAGCGACGACGACGGCGGCGACTACGACGACTAGGAGGACGAGTATTATAGGCCTAGGCAAGAGTATGACTAACCTATGGTTCGTCTATGTACCCAAGATTGTTGTCATTAACTACTTCTGGTCTAGCTAAGACGACGATCGTGTAAAATGTATTCTTTATCTCTCCATTTCCAAGTCTATGAAGAAGTTTTTTGTAAACTATGTCAAAACCCAAGTTTATCATTTATCCTACCAACTAGTACACATGAAAGTACTCCATGCCAAAGGATTTCATTTTTTGAGTTTTTTTTTTCACTTTCTTTGACTTTTTTTTAAAAACGGTCAAAATGGCCGCCGTTACTATTCATTGTAAGGGGTCGAATTATACAAAACTATCGACGGTTCTGTGATATAAGCACTACTTGTGCACCTTAAAATCATTTTTGAAAAAAATTCAGAGCAAACTATCACACACTTGTAGTTCAAATTTGAATTACTTTCGAAAAATAGGCATAAAGTCGTTTAAGTAGGCGAAATTAGCTAGAAACCGAGGAAATTACCAATATTTGTGGATTATCCATAAAATATGGTCTACTTTGTGTGATAATTGGATGGGTGCCATTTTGCACCATATTTGTTGTACTTGCTTCACAAAAATGTCATTTTTGACAAACGAAAAACAAAAAACGATATTTAGATAAGTAATTTGAAAACATAGAAAATGGTTTTGGATTATTTATTCAAATTTAAACACTTTTCATGTTGAAAGTCTTTTCAGATTCAAAACCATTTGAAATTCATATTCAAACACCTAAATAAGAAAAAAAAAGGCGGGAAACAACATTTCAGAACTGAAAAGTTCGAAATAATTTTGAAAAAGGACTCTTTGGTCCCGGTTTATACGAAGAACCGGGACCAATGAGTCCATGGACGAGCCACGCGAATCTGGCATTAACTGACCAACTCATTGGTCCCGGTTCCTCCCACGAACCGGGACCAAAGAGGCATTGGTCCCGGTTCTTGGCAGGAACCGGGACCAATGAGTGCTGGTATACCTGTCTGCCCCTTCTCCTTCCTCATTTCATCCCCAAATCCTCAACTTTCGCACGTGGGCGCGCCGGAGCAAAATCGTCGCCGTCAGGCTGCCCGACCACGCCCTCGACGCGCCCTCGACGCCCCACGCCACCGCCGTCGACGTCCGCCGCGCCCTCGACGTCGGCGCCGCGCCCATTGGTCTAAATCGTGCGAACTTGAGCCGCCGCATCTTCTCCAAGTCCGGCCGCCGCGGGCCGAGCTCGAGCTCGCCGTCCACTCCTTCCTGCTCAGGGTGAGCCTCTGGTTCTTCCCATCCCATCGCCTTGCTTCCTCGCGCTCCGTAGCTCCACCGCCGCGTTGCTCGTCGTCGGCCACCGCCAAACCCCGTCGCCGGCGTCGCTCCGGCAACCAAAAACGAGCGGCGGCGCCACCTTTTGATAGGCCGCGCTCGTGCGTGCCTAGCGCGCACGTCCGCGCGAGCTCCTTCGCTCTCCTCCGTCGAGAGCATGATCGACAGAGGCGCCGTTGGCTCTCTGTGTCACCGATATATGGGGCCCGGTCGTCAGGTTTTTAATCTTTTCGATAAATGATTTCGGTAATTATTAAAGTTCCGACAGTGGGACCCAGCCAGTTAAATAAATTTCCAGAAAATAATAGAAACTTGTAAATTCAATAACTTTTGATCATTTTGGAACATTTCATTTTGGTGAATATTTGGAAATAACCTAAATGCATTTTCTCTAATTATGGAGTTAAATTAAATAAATGCTCATAATTGTAATTTGAGTTCAAATAACATTTCAAACATGATTTAGAGCTCCATGTCAATGCATTAAATTGATCATGCATACATATTGCGCATTGCATCAATGCCATGTGTTGATTGTTGTTCTTTTCCGATGTTTGTTCCCCGTGGTAGATCACGGTTCGGAGATCAACCCCGCTGTATTGTTAGTACTGTGTTAGGAAAAAAAATTGTGTTAGGAAAAAAAATTATGTTAGTAATTGTTAGTACTGTGTTAGGAAAAAATTGTGTTAGGAATTGTTACTACTGTGTTAGGAAAAAAATTATGTTAGGAATTGTTAGTACTGTGTTAGGAAAAATTAAGAAATAGCTTGTTTAAGAATATTTAAAGTGTTAGCAAAATTTATGTGTTAGCAAAATTAGCAAATTAAGGTGTTAGCAAAATTAGTAAATTTAACTTTGTATTCACATTTGCATTCACATATCCGATTCACATTTGTATGCAAAGTTACCCAACTTAAGTTTTGTGCATTGTTCTTAATTTGCAGAAACTATGGAACGAGACGAAAATCAGGAAAACATCCTCGAGGATATAATCCGCGGGCCGAAAGATGTTGGCGATGTCACCTCGCAGTTTCTGAACAACTCTGGTGAGGGAGATGAGTCTCTCAACCGAAGAGACGGCTCCGGTGAGGTAGAACCCGACGGCTGGGGTGAGGGAGAAGTCGGCGAGGGAGAAGCCGACGAGGGAGAAGCCGAAGGCTCCGGTGGAACATTAAATGTTGCAAACTCCGGCGAGGTGCATATACATATATTAATGAAGCCGAAGATTGTATTAATTAAGCCTCTGCTGTCTATATACATATATTAACGCTCTTTCTTCTTTTAGCCCTCCGGATCGAGCAAATCTTCTGTAAGGACAAAACGAGGCCCAGCCAAAAAGTTGGGCGACCAAGAAAGGTACAGGATCAAAAAGTCGCTGAAGACGGCACACCGACTGCTCCCCCTGATGTTAAAAATAAAATGGTAAAGCAATGCGGAGTTCTTGTTAGGGACTACATCCCGATCACCGTTCGAGAATGGCATCAGCCAAAGGAGGGAGGAGTAAGATATGTCGGCGAGGTGGGCAAAGAAAGACTTTGGAGAAAGCTCATGCTTAATTTCACCATGCCGGCGCCAGAGGTGGATCCAGATGAGGAGGATCCAGATGAGGCAGAAAAGATTGCCCGGAAAAACATGGAGCAAAAAGTCAAGGACTGGGCTCTTAAGAAGATGGCCGAGCTATTCAAGAACTGGAAGAAAAGATTGAACAGCGAGTTTGTCGAGAAAAATAAGACTCCGGACTTCGATAAAGGGTATGAGAAGATAAGGGACGACTGGGAAGAATTTGTGGCGTACAAGAAATCGGAGGAAGCTCAGGAAAAGTCTGCAAAAAATAAGGCAAATGCCGCTAAAAAGATCTACCACCATACTATGGGGCCTGGTGGCTACGCCTTTAGCATGCCTAAGTGGGAGAAACTTGAGGCGGACCTGCTGGCTATATGGATCACTCCAGAGCCACTCGCATGGATCGAACGGGCAAGAAATTGGTTTGACGGGCATGGGGGCACGTTGGACGCAGAAGGGAAGTGCATATATAACAGAAGACACAAAGATAAGCCCCTACTACCCATCGAAGGCATTAGAAATGCAATAAAGGATGTTGCAGAGGGACGGTTCATTCCCGATAGAGAGGATGACGAGCTCACACGCGCCCTTGGGAATGAGGAACACGACGGACGAACACGAGGCGTACCAGGCTCCAAGCCCAAGACAATTGCGATTCCCGAGCACAGGAAGAAATTTCCTGATAGAAGCCATCAGAGGAGAAAGGAAAGGGAGGCAATGGAAGCACGCGCTGCTGCAGACCGGCTGCGTAATATAGAAGAAGAATTAAAGCGGCAGAAGGATCAAATTGCCGCACTTAGCCAGCAAGGTACTAGTGGCCAATCTCAGCGGCACATGGTAGAAGCTGCATGCGATGGTACCGGCGGCCCATCGAATCGGAAAAGCAGCGTGGCTTCCACGGAGCTCCAGGATGGTACTGATGATGCACTGACGGTGGCTCCTCTTCGTCGCTACCCAGTGGATGATATCACGGAGAGCACACCTTGTGAGCTACATGTGAAAGTTTTTAACTTAACCATGAAGGTGGCGGTCGGCTATGCCGTACCAATTGGACCTAATCCAACTTACCATTTCTCTCCGGTTCCACATGGCTACGCTGTTGTCAGGGTGGATGATGTGATGAAAGATTTTGAGGAGCTGAAGCTGGAACACCCTGCAGGTGAAGATGGGGAGGTGCTTGAACTTGGAGAAGCCAAGAAAGCGACCATTCTATGGCCAAAGGAATTCATCGTGCTTCCAAACTGGCAGCCAAGGCCATCGACTCCTCACCAGTCTCCAGCGCAACAGTCCTCTTCACCGCCTCAGCATTCTCCAGCGCAACAGTCCTCTTCACCGCCTCATCAGTCTCCAGCGCAGACGTCTCCACCGCCGCGTCAGCCGTCTCCGCCGCCGGCTCAGCCGTCTCTGCCCACCGCTGGTACTATGAGGGGTAAGCGATCACCGAAACGTAAAAGGTCGCCCCTCCCAAAAGTACCTCATAAGAATCTTCCCATGAGACCTTATGACCGTACGGTGGAGGAAAATGCCGCGGTCGTAAATGCCCAACATCAAGAGTGGTTGGCTAGCCTGAAGAAGCCGAAAGCGGCAGAGTTCCCCTCCACCCCAGCAGAAAAAGCCGCCGTCTTCAAAATGCTGAAGACCCTTGAACAACCCCCGCCAAGGCTGACACCAGACTATGACCGCCAGATTCGCAAGTCGGTTCAGGCAAATAAGGAGCGGTCAAAGAGTAGTAGTGCAAGCGGGAAATCAGTTCCCCAGCTCGGAGAACAGAAAAACCAGTCATGCCCCCCGCTCAAAGTGTTTTCCAATACCGCCGAGGGGTCGAGCACAGGTGATGTCGCTATCGATCCTGAGTTTGTTGCAATATACGGAGAAGCGGCCGCTGCTCATGGCATGTCTATTCAGGACTACTTAGCGCAATTACAAGGGTTCCAGGAAGTAGCATACCAATACCGGTACGGGAATAGTCTCGTCAAACCTGAGCTAGTCAACGGTCTACCAACAAAAATGCGCAGATTGCATAAGTGGTACATGCGAGCCTGTGAGGAAGGGGCAAACTGGATCTACGTGGCCTATAGAAACGAGCATTACGGGCATGGAAATGGCGTGGTAATGATTGAATTTCCTGAATTATTTCAGTTATACCAACAAGACGCCATCGACAAAGCTATCCTCAGTGCCTATTGTCTGTAAGTATAATTTCTGTAATTAAGTCTCTAGTTAGCTCAGCTCGTTCATTGCATGTATAATCTTACTCATCACTATATTAATTATGCAGAATGAAGATTCTCCAATGCAAAAGAGGACAAATCTATGACATTGGGTTCATTGACCCATACTACATTCATCAAGTATCTCTCAAACGTCATTACAACGACACAGAGGATAACTTGGTAAGGGCGTTAAGGTTTAACGAAACCAAAAGGGAAATACTATTTCCTTACAACTACGGGCGAGTGTTACTGTCTTGTACACATTCTATTTCGCTTACTCGATGTTAAGTGTATAATTGATGACTTATGCGTGCGCAGCTTCCACTTTATTCTGCTAATCATTAAACCTGACAAAGGAGTAGTACTTGTCATGGACTCGAAACGTAAACCCCTTGAGGAGTGGGCGGACATGCAGGAATGCCTCCAAGGGTAATTTCAATCATTATGGCACTATATCGGCAACTTTCCGTTCATTCCCTGGTAGCAAGCAATTAATATATAACTCCTTTATTCATTTTCTTTGCCGGACAGGGCTTGAAAACGGTTCACCGCCAAGGCTAGGGGTATTTGGGCGCCGAAGCTTACATTTGAACAAATAACTGTAAGTTATAATGCTTGATTATTATTCCGCGCATCTCTTTGATTTTAATTTCAATACCATTATCATGCTTGATTATTATTTTGATTGAACTCTGTTCTCGTAAAGTGCTTGAGGCAGGAACATGGGAATAATTTATGTGGATACTACGTTTGCGAGTTCATTCGCCAGACGACCCAAGAGCGATCCAAGAGCCGGTTCTTAGAACAACTTGAAGTACGTAAACAATATTCACAATTTTAGTTTATTGCCATCAATTGTGTTTAGTTTCATTCATATATATTGACCCCTTCTTTAAATTAGATCGAACGGCTGCGGGACGGCCTTCTACCACAAGATCGCGTACACGCAATTCAAGAGGAAATTGCGGGATTCTTAGATGCAGAGGTCCTAGATCCAAACGGAGAATACTATGGGCCGGTTAAAATGGGAGTGTAAAAGAGATGTATATATGCATGAAACTCGTGTGTACATCTGGCATTAATTTGTGGTCCGATACGAGTTTACGAGTTTACGATACTAGTTTACGGGTTTACGATTTTACGAGTTTACGATACTAGTTCATGTGGTCCGATACGAGTTTACGAGTTTACGATACTAGTTTACGAGTTTATGAGTTTATGATACTAGTTCCGACCTATACGAGTTTACGATACTAGTTCATGTGCTCCGATACGAGTTTACGATACTAGTTTACGAGTTTACGATACTAGTTCCGACCTTTATGAGTTTACGATACTACTTTACGAGTAGTACCTGCACAGAAATATCGAAGCTTGGCCTCGATATGCCGGCGAGTGAGAGATGGAGAGCACGTCGGCGATGCGAAGAAGGGGGAGACGACGGAGGCACCGGCGAGAGGGAGAGGGGGCATGTCGGGGGGCTGCCCCCGGGTAGGGCAAAGATGATGTGTTATGAACAGTTAAGGTCTAACCGGATCAAGGAAAGAAGAGCCGGCTAAGTTATCACGGGCCGGATCTCAAGGCGATTCGGTCAGTCCTACTTCAAGCCAGTGAAAGAAAGACCAAAGGGGATCCGGTGAGGTTTAACCGGATCCAGGAAAGAAGAGCCGGCTAAGTTATCCGGATCCGGGTAGGGCAACTCGGATGATGCACAGGGGCCAAGTAATGTCAGTAAAAGTCACGGGCACTGTAAGGTTACTGACCGGGGCTCAGAAGACAGCAAGGTGCTGCCACAGGTTTTCCGGGTCACAAGCCCCTAGGCGCTGACTCGGCCTATTCGGGAAAGGGGCAGTGGCTAGGCTACTGTGGTCTACACTGCCTTAAGCTCAAAGAGGAAAGATAAGCCTGTGGTGAACAGAGGGTGAGCTGGGCTGAGTGACAGTGGCCAGTGTTTGTCCTGTTCTCCTTGTCCATGCCATTGTCCTCTGCGGCCAGGGGCAAAAGGGTAATTCGGTTACTGTATATAGGCAACACCACCTCCTCTGTGGGGGATCGACCATTGTGAGCATCATTTCCCCCCCAAGCTTCATCTTCTACCTAGAGCCCGTTCCTTTGTTCATCATACAGCTCAAGGAGCGCTCTGTACTTGTAAACACTTGAGATATAAGAGAGTAGGCTAGAGCTGCAGTAGGGGTGTTACCTCCACAAGAGGGCCCCGAAGCAGGGTACATCGTGGTGTTCTTCGCTGTTCTTGGTTTGCTTTGTTCTTGTTGATTCCTGCGAGGTTCTTGTTTGGTCTTCATGCGTGCTTCGTAGCGCGCAAACCCTCCCCGGTTCCCCCAACGCCCAAGCGAGCCCACACTTAAGCCATACCCATGGCATCTGCCGTGACACCACCACGACAGTTGGCGCCCACCGTGGGGCAAGCATTGGCGTTGGCTGGGGTTTCCATCCGGACGGGCTCCGTCACTGGTGCCGGCGAGCGGGTCCTCTCCGGGCTCGTGTGCAAGCTCGGCGAGTTCAACTTCATCAGCGACAACGCGGGGTGCTTCTCCAACAAGCCCTTCCCCGCGGATGGCTTCCTCATGACGCTGGGCAGCTTCGTCACCTACGTCGCCACCGAGCCAGTTCGCGAGTACCCGGCGCAGGTGCTCGTGGCTGCGGATCCTCCCTCTTTCCGCGCAGCTCGCGGAGGGCGTAGCGCTCGCCCTGGGAGCAGCGTGGAGGTCATGGTGGCTGCCGCAAACGCTGCTGCAGGCAAAGGAGGTGCCAGCACGAGCGTGCCAGAGGAACTGGCCACGCCAGTCGATCCGGCTGACAAGCCGACTCGGACAGCTAAGTTCCCTAAGGAGAAACCCGATCCGGTTGGTCCCCTTGGCATGTCAAGCAGGGGTGCTTCCTTAGAGGGTATCTTGGAAAAGCTAGCTCGGCCAGTGGCTCCTGGAGCAAATGTTGATCTTACTGTAGCTCAGCTAGAGGCAGAGCGCCTGAGGTTGCAAAAAGAGGCTCGGTTAGTGATAGAGTCTAGGCAAGAGTTTGATAGAGACCTGAGAGAATACAATGCTGCCAATGGTATCACAGATGGCTTTACTCCTGTAGTGCACCGCTCGCGCAAGAAAGCCGAGCTACGTAACAGAGGCAAGGACCTCAACGACGAGTTGGCTAGAGCTGCAGGTTCGAGCTCAAGTAAAGCCACTAGTCATAGGTCCGGAACAGGCAAGCCGGTTTATAGCTCCCCGGCTAAGAATCTTAGGGCTGCAGCAGCAGCGCGAGCTGAATTAAGTAACCTGACCGGGGATGCTTGGCGCAAGCAGGCGGAGAGAGTGAATGAGCTAGTGGATGTGTGCAACAGGCAGAATGAGGCCTACAGGAAAGCTAATCCGGATGCTGGTGGTTCCCGGGTAGTTGTCTCGGTTAGGGCTGCTAGCCAGAAGTCTAAGGGGCAAGCGTCCTCTCCGCATGTTGGGATTGACCGAGCCCAAAGTGTGAACTCGGGTAAGAGCAAGCAGCTGCAAACTTATGATGCGGTATACGCAAGCAAGCAACTTGCAGCCCAAGGAAAAGGCGGACAAGGCAGAAACAGTGGTGGTCAAGGCAATCCGGGTACTGGAAGGGAAATTCGGCTGGCCGAGGTCAACCGCCTCGCCACCCCGGACAGCAAATGATGGCACAGGTGCAGCAGCAGAGTGGTGGCCAGGTGGGCTACCGTTATGACGATGGCAATTCGGCTATGGCGCGAGCCGGATACCAGACGTATGACAATGCACTGGCGTCGAGACTGGGGCCTCGGATGTTGGATCCGGATGATCAGCGTCTCAAATTGGACAGAATCTACCAGTCCGAGAAGCTGGAAGAGCAGGCCCACCGGGTCCACCATGCTTTGGACCTCGGATAATGAATGAGCCAAGTGTGCCTTTGTTTCAGCTCGGCCGCAACACGAAGCCGTATAATGGCAGCACCAAGCCACAGGATTGGCTGACGGACTATGTATCATCAGTGCACATTGCGGGGGGCAATCGCCGATGGGCGGTCCGGTATCTCCCGCATATGTTAGAAGGTCCAGCCCGGATCTGGTTGAATAACTTGCCGCCGGGTAGTATCAATTGTTGGATGGATTTGGAACAGGCGTTTAACAGCAACTTCTCCAGCACCTACAAGAGGCCAAACCGACCTCAGCTCCTGGCTGCGTGCAAGCAGGAAGAGAGGGAGACAGACCGAGAGTATTTGACTCGGTGGAGCAACATGCGCAATTCTTGCGAAGGTGTAGTGGAGGAGCAGGCCATTTCATGGTTTGCACAGGGATGCAGGCATGGTACACCACTTTGGCAGAAACTCCAAAGAGATATGCCGAAAACCCTGGCAGATATGATCCGGATAGCAGACACGTATGCGCTGGGTGATCCAACACAGCCCGCATTGGATGCAGTGGGAGCAAACAGGAGGCAACCAGTTAATAACCGAGTTGGACCATTAAGGCCTAGTGACCGACATGAATTCGGTTACAAGAGAAGAGATCCGGATTACAGATACGGTTCTGATCAAGTTGCTGCGGTAAACATGGATCAACCCGGTGGAGGAGATGCGCAGAGGCAGAAAACTGATGGTCCAGCTTGGAGGCCGAATCAAGGTGCTTGGCCGAAGAAAGTGTGGGAGGGACCAAGTCCACCTCTGACTTTTGAGTCCAGATTAGATGGGCCTTGCTGTTATCACACCACCGATCCGCGCAAACCGGCTAATCATTCGACCCGGAACTGTAGTTGGCATCACCGCATTCAGGCGGAAGGTCAAAGAGGACCACCTCAAAGAGGTGCTCCTAGACCGAATTTCAGGCCAAACATGCCGCTAACCGGAGCCAATGCGACCCCGGTCAACGCTGGAACTCCAAGGCCAGCAGCAACGAAGCCGGTTAACCTGGTGAACATGGGAGGCAGTGACAATGGTGATGGCCCAAGTAGGCAAGGTGGATACCCTGGGAATGATTACAAGGAAGCACATCAGAGTTATGTGGTTTTCGTGACCGAGCCAACTGACAAGAAAAGTCAGTTGAGACGAGCAAAGGAGGTGAATGCCGTGATGCCAGCAGTTCCAAAGTACTTGAACTGGTCTGAGCAGGAGATCACTTGGAGCAGGGCGGATAACCCAAGGATCATGCCAAGCCCAGGGAACTATGCACTGGTGGTGGATCCAACTTTGGTTGGACCCAAGCTGAACGTGAAATTTAGCCGAGTCTTGGTCGACAATGGCAGTGCCATAAACATCATGTATCGGGACACAATGATCAAGTTGGGTATTTCGCCGAATCAGTTGCAACAGAGCAGCTGTACTTTCCATGGCATAGTACCCGGGGTATCTTGTTCCCCCATGGGTAAGATCTGGGTAGATGTGTTGTTCGGTACCAGGGACAATCACAGGCTTGAGAGTCTCGAGTTCGAGGTGGTGGATTTGGAAAGCCCATACCATGCTCTGCTTGGCAGGCCAGCATTAGCCAAGTTCATGATATCTACTCATGTGGCCTACCTCAAGATGAAAATGCCTGGCCCGAATGGTGTTATCACCGTTGCGGGAGACTACAAGAAGGCCATACAGTGTGCTACAGTTGGTTCCAACTTAGCCGAATCACTGGTGATACAAGCTGAAAAGAGCAAGATGCACGAGGTGGTGGCAATGGCGAAGTCGGCTCAGTTAGGCGTGCTGGCCATGACCAACCCGGATGGCGGCGCAACCTTTGAAGTGCCCAAGGAGACAAAGAAGATCCCCATTGACCCGGAGAACCCAGAGCGCATGGCCATCATTGGAGCCGGTTTGGGCGAGAAATAGGAAAGCGCGCTCTGCCATTTCCTCCGTGAGAATCGGGATATCTTTGCATGGTCGGCTAAGGACCTGCCTGGTGTTCCGAGGGAATTGGCAGAGCACTCTTTGTTTGTCAGGCCAGAAGTAAAACCGGTTAAGCAACCGACTAGGCGTCTCTCAGAAGATAGAAGAAAAGTGGTGCTCGATGAGCTGGCTAAGCTACTGGCAGCCGGATTCATTATGGAGGTGCTGCATCCAGACTGGATATCCAATCCGGTTCTGGTAGAGAAGAAGAAGGACGAACCAGCTGTGGTCAAGGTGTGGCGCATGTGTATAGACTTCACCAATCTGAACAAGGCGTGTCCGAAGGATCCATTTCCTTTACCTCGGATTGATCAAGTGATCGATTCCACTGCTGGGTGTGAGTTGTTGTCTTTTATTGATGCGTACTCTGGTTTTCACCAGATACCACTGAACCCTAAAGATCAAATAAAGACTGCTTTTATTACCCCGTATGGGGCGTATTGCTATCGTGTCATGTGTTTCGGTTTGAGAAATGCCGGTGCTACTTATCAGAGATGTATGCAGAAATGCCTACACTCCCAGATGGGCAAAAATGTGCAGGTCTATGTCGATGATATTGTTATCAAAACTAAAGAGAAACATACTCTCCTCGGGATCTCGAGGAGACATTTGTGAACTTGAGAAAATATCGGTTGAAATTGAATCCGGATAAATGCACCTTTGGTGTCCCGGCTGGAAAGTTGCTTGGCTTCCTTGTATCAAGCCGAGGCATTGAAGTTAACCCGGCTAAGATCCGAGCCATAGAAAACATGAAATTGCCTAAGTGTCTAAAAGATGTGCAAAAATTCACCGGGTGCTTAGCCTCATTAAGCCGGTTTGTGAGTCGGTTAGGAGAGAAAGCTTTGCCCTTATATCAATTGATGAAAAGAGCACCGGGTTCACATGGACCCCACAGGCAGATTCGGCTTTCAATGAGTTGAAAAAGATGTTGTCCACTGCTCCAGTTTTGGCATCACCTTTGCCGAGTGAACCGATGTTGCTTTACATTGCGGCCACTAACCGGGTCGTAAGTGTGGTTATTGTGGTAGAAAGAGAGGAAGAGGGCAAATCCGTGCAGAGGCCGGTGTACTATTTGAGTGAGGTGATCTCAACTTCGAAGCAAAATTATCCTCACTACCAGAAGATGACATATGGTGTGTACCTGGCGGTCAAGAAATTGAAACATTACTTCCAAGAGCACCCGATTACAGTGGTGTGTGAAGCTCCAATTGCGGAGATCATTGGGTGCAAAGATGCAACTGGCCGAGTTGCCAAATGGGCGATAGAAGTGTCTCCTTACACACCGCATTATGAGAGAAGAGACGCTATCAAGTCTCAGGCTTTGCCGGATTTCCTTTGTGACTGGGCTGAGATGCAATATGAGCCACCTAAACCGGATTACAATTACTGGAGGTTGCACTTTGACGGTTCCAAATGCAAAATCGGGCTAGGTGCTGGGTGGTGCTCACATCACCAAAACAGGATCAATTGCGATATGTATTGCAGATTCATTTCTCAGCGTCAAACAATGTAGCCGAGTATGAGGCACTGATCCATGGGCTTAATGTGGCTCGGGACATCGGCGTTCGCCGAATTGAATGTTTCGGTGATTCGGATTTGGTCGTACAGCAATCTTCTGGAAATTGGGATGCTCTTGATGCCAATATGGCACTGTATCGGTTTCATGTTCAGAAAATTTCGGGATTTTTTGAAGGCTGTGAATACAAGCATATACCTCGGCTGGAAAACCAAGCTGCAGATGTTCTGTCAAAACTCGGGTCGTCTAGGGAGGCAATCCCACCCGGAATATCCTTGAATCATCTAAGGGTCCCTTCAATCAAACCGTCGCCTGATTCCGAGTCGATTTTTATTCCCAAGCAAGAATCCGAAGCTATTCCTATGAATGTTGACGTTGAGTATATCGAGGAAGACCCGGGGACTGCATGCCCGGACTCGGGGACTGCTCACGCAGATTCGGAAAATGCTAACCGAGTCTTGGGAAAGAGGAGTAGAGATGATGATGCTAACCGGATTGTGGGGAATGGACAGAAGCTGATAGAAGAGATAATGGCGGCCAAACCTGTGGAAGAAAATGAGCACTTGTTCCCTTTGCATCCAGTACCAGAGTGGGCTGAAGAGATCATGAAGTTCATCGAGGAAGGAAGCTTGCCAAGCGATGAGACCAAGGCTAGGCGTGTCCAGAGGAGATCCAAGGCTTATACCATCATCAACAAGGAGTTATACAAAAGAAGTGTAACCGAGGTGTTGCAGCGCTGCGTGGAGCCAGCAGAGGGCAAGGAGATGCTCCTAGAGATACACCAAGGTGAATGTGGACATCATTGCAGTACAAGAGCCCTGGTGGCTAAAGTGTTCCGGCATGGATTTTATTGGCCCACTGCTCATGCAGATGCGGAGGACATAGTCCGCAGGTGTGAAGGATGCCAGAGATTTGCTAAGCAAACACACTTACCCGCATCGGCACTGAAGACAATTCCTATTACTTGGCCATTTGCGGTGTGGTGTTTGGATATGGTGGGAGATTTCAAGCCGGCTAGGGGCAACATGACACATATGCTGGTGATGGTGGATAAGTTCACCAAGTGGATAGAGGTGAAACCAATACGGAAAGTGGATGGCCGTTCGGCTGTAATCTTCTTGAAAGAAATCATTTTGAGATACGGATACCCTCATAGCATCATCTCGGATAACGGCACAAACTTTGCTGTCGGAGAGTTTGCCCGATTCTGCATGAATAAGGGGATCCGGTTAGACATAGCCTCAGTGGCACATCCAGAGTCCAATGGGCAAGTGGAAAGATCAAATGCTCTAGTGTTAGCCGGCATCAAGGCTCGTCTCATTGAACCATTGTTGAAAACTCCAGGGTGCTGGATAGATGAAATCCCATCAGTTCTATGGGGTCTAAGGACTACACCGAATCGGTCAACAGGCTATACGCCATTCTTTCTGGTGTATGGGGCAGAAGCTGTCCTACCCACTGACATAGAATATGATGCACCAAGGGTGGCAATGTACACTGAAACCGAGGCAAAGGAGGCCCGGGAAGATGCAGTGGATCTGCTAGAGGAAGCAAGAGAGTTGGCCCTGTCTCGGACAGCAATATACCAGCAAAATCTCAGGCGTTATCATAGCCGGAAAATCAGTCCTCGAGTGTTTCATGAGGGTGATCTAGTGCTGAGGCTGGTGCAGCGCAGCAAAGGCCGACACAAATTGTCACCTCCATGGGAGGGACCATTCATTGTGAGCAGGGCTATGCACAATGACTCGTACTATCTTATAGATGTACAGGAACCAAGGGAGGATGGCTTGGACAGACCCGGACAGGAAACCAAGCGACCTTGGAATGTAGCTCTGCTTCGACCCTTCTACTCTTAAAGGGCGCAATGTATGTATTTCAATTTATCATGAATGAAATCGCAGTAATCCGAGTCTGGACTCGGGGACTGCTTCGTCCTTATGCGTGTGTTGTTTATTACGGCTTTGTTTGTTGCCGTTCATGTGCCGAATCGCTTTGAACCTTGTTCTGAGTTTCAAGTAATGTATGTTGTGTTGTTGATCTCGTGACTCGACTGACAAACACCAAAATGGTAGTCAAGAGCAGAGATGAGGAATATGGGAAACATGAAAATGGACACGGGGACTCGGTCCAAAACCGATTCGGCACATGTCGTTTACTAACCCCTGTTATTTATTTTTTCGTTTATGTTGAATGATTCTAAACCACAACTCGCATGTTTCAAGTACTGTATGCTATGATTCCTATCTTGTGACTCGACTGTCAAAACACCCAAAGAGGTAGACAAGAGCAAAGATTTGGCAAAAGTAGTAAACAAGAAAACAGACTCGGGGACTCGGTTTAAGATGATCCAACATAAACCTTGTCCGGATCACGTTAAGCATGATAAGCATAGTCTCGAAAGAACTTAAAATAGTCTATTACATCTGCTCCCGGCATACCGGGGATTTAATGTTTTTGTTAAGTACTTCAGGGGCAGCGGACTCGGTCGCGGCAGACTCGGTCATAGGAGTTTCGTTGCGGGAACTTCTGTGGGAGGAGCTTCGGTTAGCGGAGCTTCGGGCGCGCGAACCTCGGTTACGGGTATTTCGGTGGAAGTGGACGCGGTTACGAGAGGTTCTGTTGCTGGAGCAGATTCGGAAGATGGTGGCGCTCCGGAAGTAATCTTGACTGGAGAGCTTGAAGGATGGGCGGATTCGGAAATTTCCGGATCGCGTGAAGCCTGTTTAGTAATCACAGTCAAGTTAGTGGCTGAAATCACAAAAGACTCGGTTGGAGTTTGTTCGGTGAGCTTGGCCGAGTCGGAGGCTGGTACCTTGCTGGATTTTTCTTCATCAGACTCGCCCTCTGAGTCGGCATATTCTTCAGCGGAGGCGTCGTCTGATTCCTCTTCTTCAGTGTCTTCTCCATCCGAGTAGACTGGAGCCTCCAGATCAAGATGCTTGGTGCGTGCAAATTCGGCCATGAAGTTGGCGGCTTCTTCACGGATCTTGATCCGGATAGGGTCTGTAGCCCATGAAGAACCCTCGCGAAAGGAGCGCACTTTGGCAAGGTCAATCAGCTCGTACCAGGACATGATGAATAACAAAGCTGCGTCAGCACCAGCGCGGGCAGACGAAGACCTCCACTGTTTTAACCGGGTCATTGCTTGATCCAGGTCTCTGATCAGCTCCTCCACGGGCACAACTTGCCGCGCTTCAGGAAACAAGATTCGGTGAGCCTTGAGACTTGCATTAAGCAGACCAATGTGGGAATCCTTCAGAGGAGCAATCCGAGCCTTAAGTGCTGTAATATGATCTTCGATGTCCCATGTCTCGGATAGGGGAGCCTCGGTTAATTTAGCTCTCTCAGCTCGGGCGTTTCGCACAGCCTTGGCGGCTTGAAGCCGAATGCTGGTAAACTCTCCTACAAACAAATAAGCTAATACTGAGTTCAGCAAGAAGGAACACAAGCATATGTATCGGTTAAGAGCAGAAAGAAAAAAGGGGATTCGGTGAACTTACGATCCATGTCATCGTTAAGGCTAGCAAGTTGAGCCAGCCATTTCGCACTGGCCGCTTGGTGAGCAGCCAGTTCTTCTTTAGCAGCTTTCAGTTCAGCTTCAGACTCGGCCACTGTGGTTTGAATCTGCTTATCCATTTCGGCTCGCCTCTGTAGCCCGGCGTGCAAAGTGTCTCGCTCCTTCTGAATTGTATCTTTCTCCTTTTGGAGCGTGTCTCTCTCCCTCCGCAGTGCATCCCGCTCTCCTTTAACTTTGTTCTTCACTTTTTCAACCCGGTCAAGCTCCCGCTGGACTCGGGCTACCTCTGATTTTTCCTCGGATAAAGCACGCTTTTGCTCTTCCTCTTTGCTATTCATCTTGAGGACCAAGGCATCAAATGATTTTTGGAGCTTGTGGTACTGGTTGGCAAGCTGCTTAAAGAGGTCGCTGCGAGTGCCCGTGCTTTCCTGAAAGAAAGTAGATAGCGTCAAAAGAGACTCGGGGACTGATACCCGAGACAAGGTGGAGCCAAAACAAATCTCGGAGATTGGCCGAGACTGACCGAATCGGTTAAAAAGAAACCCGGGGACTGGGGGTCTCACAGTTTTTTCAGTTAAGAAAAAGATCATGATCAAATTTTTTAAAAGATTCAAGCCGAATGACTTTCTTACTCCAAAGAGTATCAGTCGTTCGACCCGAATCTCGGGGACTGGGTGTATACTATTTGATCATGACGAACTAAAAGCAAGATTCGGCAAACTTACCTCGAAGACTTGGTGCGATGCAGTAAACGCAACCTTCACTGAATGAAGAGATTGCATCATTCGGCTAGGACCAGCAGGGTGCGGCGTTGCAGCGGAAAAGCCTGGTGCAAGGTCCACGGCGTTCCAGGCCTCAATAAAGTCATTGGCAGTGCTGAGCTTAGGCTTGGCTTGGCCGGATTGAATGGCAGAGGAGGTAGCGGTGGTTTGCTTGACAGCAATCACTTGCTTATCCGGAGTGGAGGAAGTTGTGCCAAAGACAACTTGAGTCGGCTTGGGTGGAGGTGATGCACCCGGGGTCTGTCTCTGATGTTGCGGTTTCTGTGGTTTCTCGGAAGTTTGTTGCTGTTGTTGCTGCTGTTGCTGCTCTTCAGGGGTTACTTGTGGTTGTTGCTGCCTCGGTTTCTTCTTCTTCTGCTGCTGCTCTTGGCTCAGTGCAGATTGAGTTGCAGGAGCAGGACGGGAATCCGGCTTAGGTGTGGACTTAACCGATGTCTTAGCCTTTTCCTTCTCCAGCTCCTTCAAAGGACGTGGCCAGCTTGAATCTCGGATTGGAGCCGAGGTTTCCTCACTCTCCAAGTCGATAACCGGCTCTGAGATGGGAGTCGGCTGGGGAATATTGGTAGTTGGGACACGCGTGGGTGAGGTGGCAGTTCGGTCAGGAGACTGGGTTTCCATGGCCGTATCCAATGGAGGAATGGGAGAAGAGATGGATGAATGAGTCTGCGCGGTGATGAGGACATCACTGCATAAAGCAAAGCAAACAGTTAACTCGGATAGATATGACTCGGTTAATAGAGGAAGAAAGCAAATAAAGTTCGGTCAATGTTACCCCTTGGTGGTGGGCATCGGTTTGACACGGCTCGGCTTGTCGCCGGATTTCTTTCTTCGCTTGGTCTCTGGGGCATTTGTCTCGGGCGCCTCAGCGCGTTTCCGAGATGTCTCTTGGGTATCATCTTTGGCTGGAACATAAGGTGGTGGTAACCATGAAATCGGAATAGCATTGATGGGTTCTAAGATGCAGCAATCTTCATCTTCCTCGTCGGAAAGGTTGTGAGTGTTTGATTGCTTACCCTTGCGGACTGGCTTGGCACGGGGAATGGGCAAATAGTCATCCGTATCCGGATCTTCTTCGCCCTCGCGCGGCGGGCTGAGATCCGGTGTCCATGCCTTGGTGGAGAGATCTCCGTCTTCAGTAAGTTGGCGATCAAACAGCTACAAAGAAGGTAATGCGAATCCGGATCAGGCCGGTTATGCGGATGAAGTAAGATTGGGTTCGGAGAGTGGTGAGCTAACCTGTGGAGGAAGTTTTTCCCGGTAGAATGGCTTTACACCCCACCGCCATTTGTCCGACATCTCATTGGCAGCAATGGCGTTTACCCGTCTGAAGACGGAAGCTTTGTCAAGCTCGTGCTTGCTGATCCGGGTAGGATCTAGTGCGCCACGCATGTGGCATATCTTGTGGTCACGCCTTTGAAGAGGGCTGACCCGGCGAGAGATGAAGGTCCGGAGGAGGTCGTCAGAGATCATGCCATTCTTCAAAAAATCCTCCAGAGCGGTGTGCACTGTCTGGAGTTCAGCAATCGTTTCAGCCGGATTGTAACCGAAGTTCAGCTCGGCTGTGGGCGGCTCCATCCTGAATTCGGGCAGATTAAGAGCGTCATGGCCCTCAGCGCTCTTTATGTAAAACCAGGTCCTTTGCCATTTCTTCACCGTGTCTAGGCCGGTGACTCGGGGAAAGGCGGATCCCTGCCGTGGCGTGATGCTAACCGAACCGCAAGCGGTCAGCTCTTTCGGCTTGGTACCTGGGATGGTGTGCTTGCGAAGGTGGAAGTACTTTGCCCATATATCCACACTCGGCCAAAGACCGAGATAGCCTTCGCAGAAGGAAGAGAAAGCTGATAAAGAGACGAAGGCGTTCGCCGGGAGGTGGTGAAGCTGTAATCCGAAGAAGTCCAGAAAGGCCCGGAAGAAGTCACTGGCAGGTAACCCGAGCCCGCGCTCGAAGTGTGCTATGAATACCACGCGTTCACCGGGTTCGGGCGCCGGTGCGAGTTCTTTTCCGGGTCGGCGGCAGATGGCTTGGGGCGTTATGCGTCGGGTGGCTCGTAGCCATTCCAAGTCATTTTTGGTAACATCAGATCCTTCCCATCGGCCAGGGGGAAGTTTGGCCATAACCGAATCGGTCCTGCAGCAAAGAGTCGGATAACCGGGTCAGGAAATTCGGAATCCATGGGACCAAAGAAGAATCGGATAACATTAAAGCCGAATCAGATCTATGGTGACTCGGCTAATCCTATCCCGGGTAGGGTTAACCGGGTCCGGTGGAGAAGGTGAAGCGGTTGGAAGTCGCAAACATCTTTCCGCAAGTTTCTAGGGTTGGGAAGATCTACAGCGGTGGTAAAAAAGAAAGAAAATCACGGGTAAAAACATGGTTGAACTGCTCCAACGGGGACAGGTGTATCTAGGCCAGTCTATTGCGGAACTTGGACAGAAAATTTGCGGAGTGTGCTACGGCAGGAACACGGGCTTAGATACGCATCAATCTACCAAGAACAGGTGTGTGTATTCCGAGAGTATGAACTCGTCACGGTGGCTATGGCGAGAGGAGGAAGAACTTACAGTGCGAGTCGCTCGAAGGAGGAGTTCGACGGAGAAACGTCGGAGATGGGCGCGAGGCGCGGCTCCGATGGTCTTGCTCTGGTACGCTGTGCGTCCCTGGCGCGGCAACCTTGAATGGCGAGGTTGCGGCGGCGTCGATGGAGCGGGTTAGTGGGAGTTGAGAGGAAGAAGAAGGGGAAAAACCACCGCGCCCTCTTTATAGCCTCCAGCGGTAACTGCCCCCCACTACCGCGCGGTTACCGGAGCACGGTTAGATCCCTTGCGTCGCGGAACTCTGTGGCAGCTGCTGTGGCCGTGTATTTCAAGCACTCGTGGCCACGCCGCAGAATTGGAAGCGGTGGAGCGGATCCTATGTGCCGGTCAACGGAGAAAACGAGGAGACGTGGTCTTCTGGTCAAACACACTCGAGTACCCGGTGGATCCGGATAACGAGCTGACAACCCGGGTTATACGGCTTTGCACAGGCTTTTCCTGCCAAATGTCCCGGAAAATTCGGTGACAGCTAGAGGTGATCCGGTTAGTGATGTTGGTTTAGAATCTGGAACGGCCCTTCAGCCGATGCCGTAGGACCGCACCAGCTTCGGGGACTACTGTCGGGGGGCTGCCCCCGGGTAGGGCAAAGATGATGTGTTATGAGCAGTTAAGGTCTAACCGGATCAAGGAAAGAAGAGCCGGCTAAGTTATCCGGGTCGGATCTCAAGGCGATTCGGTCAGTCCTACTTCAAGCCAGTGAAAGAAAGACCAAAGGGGATCCGGTGAGGTTTAACCGGATCCAGGAAAGAAGAGCCGGCTAAGTTATCCGGATCCGGGTAGGGCAACTCGGATGATGCACAGGGGCCAAGTAATGTCAGTAAAAGTCACGGGCACTGTAAGGTTACTGACCGGGGCTCAGAAGACAGCAAGGTGCTGCCACAGGTTTTCCGGGTCACAAGCCCCTAGGCGCTGACTCGGCCTATTCGGGAAAGGGGCAGTGGCTAGGCTACTGTGGTCTACACTGCCTTAAGCTCAAAGAGGAAAGATAAGCCTGTGGTGAACAGAGGGTGAGCTGGGCTGAGTGACAGTGGCCAGTGTTTGTCCTGTTCTCCTTGTCCATGCCATTGTCCTCTGCGGCCAGGGGCAAAAGGGTAATTCGGTTACTGTATATAGGCAACACCACCTCCTCTGTGGGGGGATCGACCATTGTGAGCATCATTTCCCCCCCAAGCTTCATCTTCTACCTAGAGCCCGTTCCTTTGTTCATCATACAGCTCAAGGAGCGCTCTGTACTTGTAAACACTTGAGATATAAGAGAGTAGGCTAGAGCTGCAGTAGGGGTGTTACCTCCACAAGAGGGCCCCGAAGCAGGGTACATCGTGGTGTTCTTCGCTGTTCTTGGTTTGCTTTGTTCTTGTTGATTCCTGCGAGGTTCTTGTTTGATCTTCATGCGTGCTTCATAAGCGCGCAAACCCTCCCCGGTTCCCCCAACGCCCAAGCGAGCCCACACTTAAGCCATACCCATGGCATCTGCCGTGACACCACCACGACAGGGCACCGGCGAGAAGGAGAGGTGGCCCAAATAGACCCTAAACCCTAAATACAAAAAAAAAAACAGTCATTGGTCCCGGTTCGTAATACGAACCGGGACCAATGAGTCTCCCCCCACGCCCAGCCAGAACTGGCCACGTGGACCAGCATTGGTCCCGGTTCGTGGACCAACCGGGACCAGCATTGGTCCCGATTGGCCAGTCCCGGTTCGGCAACCGGGACTGAAAGCCCAGCCGAACCGGGACTACAGACCATTTTTCTAGCAGTGTGTGGTGTCACCGTGATATTTTCATTTGTGTACTAACTTGTATTTTGGCAGTGGCTCTTCAAAAAACACATCAAGTGCTGTCTTACTCACATGGCAAAGTAGTCAAGAAAAAGGCTAAGGGGACAATTTGGAGCAAAAAATAAGAATGTGTACTGTTTATGTCAGATAACTATTAGAAGAATCTGAGTAACGACAACTTTTTGACAGAAATATGCTTCATTGGACGGGGAGAGAGCTAGCACAATGGTACGACCAGGTAATTCTAACCTTTGTTACAAACTATGTTAAATTTATCTACAACAAAATTAACTTTATACCTGGCAAGCCACAATCCTGGCGGCGACACTCATCAAGTCGCCACACAACAAGCTTGCTAAATGCCCCAAGAAGGATGGCAGCAAATGATCCGCAGTTTGACGACCAATTAGTTTTTTCAAATATTTAATATATTTGATGGATTGGATGTAATAATAAGTACAATTTAGTCTACCTATTTGGATGAAATGGTTATTATTTATCATATGAAGGACTCATTTTGTTTAATCAGAGTTAAACTTGATGTGATGATTATTTTACCTCTGCTACTGCTTGCTTTACTTTATCATGGCTATTTTCATATAGTTAACTCTTGGTTCACTTTTAGTCTTTGCTACCATCTTGTCGTAACTATCCATGTGATTCTTCACACACCTCAGAGCTCTACACCAAAAAAATCAGTCACGTGTGAGATGATCTAGTATATGGTGTTGTGTTATTGTTAACTTCAGAAAAAATAGGGATAGATTGGGGAAACAGGAGAGATTCAGATTAAGTTATGTTTGTTGGGTTCAATGACCTTGTATTGATATTATTGCAAGATTAGATAATACATGGACTCCATAATTTCATTGTCATCACTAGGCAACGACGGCAACAATGGAACCGCGTTCATCGAGCGTGTCCTATGAGTACATACCTCTGCTTCCTTGACGGGATCCGCATGGCTACCGCGGTCGTCGAGCGTGTCCTGGGAGTCCTGGACATCCGCCTGACAGCCGCGTGCGCCGGAGCTACGCCGGCACGAGCGCCTACACTACACGTGACGACAGACCTAGCACGTCGGCGGCTAAGGGGGACGTCTCAGAGGCCTCCAATGTCGCGGCAGAAGTGGCGCCCCTCTGGCTCTACCTGTTCGACGAGCTCCACCACAGGCCGCTCCACTTGCGCCCCTTCCCCGTGCCATGCTTTTCTTTTTCCGGAATGTTGTCACGCCGCCATTCCCGGTCGAGTGGAACGTAGAGCGCGCGTCCGGCGAGGCCACAACCAGAGCGTCGTGAACGCCTTCCAAGTTGCAACATCCAATCGGAGTGGTAGTTTTTTTTTTTTTTGAGAATCCGGCCACCCTTTATTGATTAACATAGAAGTTCATAGGAATACATAAACCAGGAGGAGGATTGAGAAGCCACAGGCGGCGTCCCCTTCCTTCTCTAACACTACTACGCGCTAGACGATGAGCTTCACCATTGGAGCTCCTTTTTTCATGCTTAAACTCAGACAACTCAAAGAGGGACGCCGTTGCCAAGATTTCCGAGATGACCATGCCATACTCCCCAGCATTCGAAGTGGTAGCTAGGGTTCTATTTGTGTCGATTCTGAACGACTTATTTGCTCTTGGGCCGGGTTGTCTATCATATTGGGCCGGGGCGCATCTACGATGCGGTGCCAATTTTGCACTAGTAACTACTCACACTTTTACCACTAGTATAAGTTTTCAGCCTTTGGATTACCGAAATTGATTGACTATAATTAATTCGGTTTTGCTAATTCTCAATCGATTGAGAAATTGCTTAGCGCTCAGTCGAATCATCCACCCTTCATCCAGTGTGTCGCGATTCGTGCAACCCAAGACTGCTTCCTCGCGACGACGGCGGCGCCAAGCTGAGCCAGCTGGCCGCGGCGGAGACGAGGAGCAACTTAACTTGGGGGTGCGGGGGTGCGATGTTAAAGAAACATGTATACCACCACTAACAAAACAAAACGCTTTAGAATTTGCTTAGCGCTCAGGCACCTCCCTGACCGTCCGATCTTTTTTGCTTTGCGATTCGCGCTTTGTTGCTGGGTTGGCCCGTTGTGTAGTTGTTTTCTGTTGTTGGGATTGTTGTCGTTGGTTTTTTTCCTGGAGGTGCAAATTAAGTTAGTGGACTGGGCTGGGGAGTGTGGGTCCTGTGTTGGGCTCGATGTTGCTTTTTTTCTGAAGGTGCGATAAGCGGACTGGGCTGGGTCGTTCGTTGGTTTGTTACGGTCCGGCTAGTTTTTTTACCTGTACGTTGCGAATTAGTAACTGAACTAGTTTTTGTATGATCCGACTAAAGAAAATAATTATCCATATTTACATTTATTTTTAGTGTAATGTGCCAAAGTTAATTTTTGTGGCAATTGCTCTTTTTTGTTGTAGTTTTTGTTTTTACCTTGGATGATTTAGAATTGTGGACTTTATTGTTTTGGAGATTTTTCTTTTTTATCTTTTTTCTGTTGTGTCTTGTTAAATTTTTGTTGTGTGCAGTTAATTTTTTTAATAGATGAACCGCCTTTTTTAGAAGCACCGTCTAGTGAGAGAAGGGTTTTTGCAGAAGACATTTTTTGTGTCAACAATATAAACTAGGTTGTATGTGAGATTCACTAGGGAGCTTGCCATATTAGAGGAAGATGAGTTTTCGTCCATTAGAGGTCGATTTATTATCTCTGCAT
Source organism: Poa pratensis (assembly GCA_947311845.1). Taxonomy (NCBI): domain Eukaryota; kingdom Viridiplantae; phylum Streptophyta; class Magnoliopsida; order Poales; family Poaceae; genus Poa; species Poa pratensis. The sequence continues at coordinate 31,018,960 of CAMZMU010000080.1, read as the reverse complement.
GCTTTTGTCTTGGCAGGAGACTATTTATCATTCGTCGATTTTTGCTATTTTTTTAAAAAAATTATTTTTATTAAATTGGTATTTTGCCGATTCTAGATGCCATTTTCAATTGACATCTATTCTTTTCTTTTTTTGTTTTAATGTTTTATTTTTATGTTTATTTTGTTGTCATTATATTTTTTTTATGTTTAAATGAGATTTTGCCTCCTTTTTATCCAGAAACTAGTTGCAACTGCACTTACAACTAAGATTTTCTTGAGTCTTTTTAGCCATTTGCATCTCCACTTGAAACTGAGATTTCCTTGAGTTTATAAGCTAGTTGCAACTGAATTTGCAACTGAGTTTTTTTTCCGAGCCAGTTGCAACTGAGATTTCTCGAGTTTAGAAGCCAGTTTTCAGCTGAGATCTTTTCTCTTTTTTGTTTTTTGTTTTATTTTGTATATTTTTATTATTATTTTTGTTACTTCTAGTTATTATTTTGTTTTTTTTGTGTTTTGTCTGGAAGCCAGTTGCAACTTCACTTGCAACTGAGATTTTCTCCACGATTTTAAGCCAGTTGCAACTAAACTTGCAACTGAGTTTTTTTTATTCCGAGCCAGCTGCAACTGCAGTTGCTACTGAGATTCCCCGAATTTAGAAGCCAGTTTTTAGCTGAGATCTTTTCTCTTTTTAGTTTTATGTTTTTATTTTGTATATTATTATTTTAATTATTATTTTTGTTACTTTTATTTATTATTTTGTTGTTTTTGTATTTTTGTTTTTTGTCTGGAAGCCAGTTGCAACTACACTTGTAACTGATATTTTCTCCACGATTTTAAGCCAGTTACAACTGAACTTACAACTAGGGTTTTTATTTTTGAGCCAGTTGCAACTGCAGTTGCGACTGAGATTCCCCGAGTTTAGAAGCCAGTTTTCAGCTGAGATCTTTTCTCTTTTTTGTCTTTATGTTTTATTTTGTATATTATTGTTTTAATTATTATTTTTGTTACTTTTATTTATTATTTTGTTGCTTTTGTTTTTTGTCTGGAAGCCAATTGCAACTCCACTTGCAACTGAGATTTTCTCCACGATTTTAAGCCAGTTGCAATTGAATTTGCAACTGAGTTTTTTTCCGAGCCAGTTGCAACTGAGATTCCCCGAGTTTAGAAACCAGTTTTCAGCTGAGATCATTTCTCTATTTTATGTTTTATTTTCTATATTATCATTTTAATTATTATTTTATTGTTTTTGTGTTTCGTGTTTTGTCTGGAAGTCAGTTGTAACTCCACTTGCAACTGAGATTTTCTCCACGATTTTAAGCCAGTTACAACTGAACTTGCACCTAAGGTTTTTTTTTGAACCGTTGCAACTGAGATTCCCCGAGTTTAGAAGCCAGGTTTCAGCTGAGATCTTTTCTCTTTTCTGTTTTATGTTTTATTTTCTATATTGTTGTTTTAATTATTAAATTTTGTTACTTTTAATTATTCTTATTTTGTTTTGTGTTTTTTTTGTCTGGAAGCTAGTTGCAACTCCATTTGCAACTGAGATTTTCTCCACGATTTTAAGAGGATTGCAACTGAACTTGCATTTGAGTTTTTTTTCCGAGCCAGTTGCAACTTCAGTTGCAGATTCCCCGAATTTAGAAGCCAGTTTTCAGCTGAGATCTTTTCTCTTTTCTATTTTATGTTTTATTTTCTATATTATTATTTTATTTTTATTTTTGTTACTTTTAATTATTATTATTTATTTTTTGTGTTTTTTTTTTGTCTGGATGGCAGTTGCAACTAAACTTGCAACTGATCTTTTCTCCACGATTTTAAGCCAATTGCAACTGAATTTGCAACTGAGTTTTTTCTGAGCCAGTTGCATCTGATATTCCCCGAGTTTAGAAGCCAAGTTTCAGGTGAGATCTTTTCTCTTTTCTTTTTTTGTTTTATTTTCTATATTATTATATTAATTATTATTTTTATTACTTTAAATTATTATTTTTTGTTTCTGTTTTTTTCTGAAAGCTAGTTGCAACTCCACTTGCAACTAATATTTTCTCCACAATTTTAAGCCAGTTGCAACTGAGTTTTTTTTCCGAGCCAACTAAGATTCCTCGAGTTTATAAGCCAGTTTTCAACTGAGATCTTTTCTCTTTTCTGTTTTATTTTCTATATTGTCATTTTGATTCTTTTTTTGCTAATTTTAACTATTTTTTTGTTTTTGTGTCTTGTTTTTTGTCTGGAAGCCAGTTGCAACTCCACTTGCAACTGAGATTTCCTCGAGTCTATAAGCCAGTTACAACTGAACTGACAACTGAGTTTTTTTCGAGCCGGTTGCAATTGAGATTTCTCGACTTTAGAAGCCAGTTTTCAGCTCAGATGTTTTCACTTTTGTGTTTTGTGTTTTATTTTATGTATTATTATTTTAATTATTATTTATGTTACTTTTTGTTATTATTTTTAATTATTTTTACTTTGAGTTGTAAATGAGTTATTTTTTCCAGTTGCAAGTGCGATTGCAACTGATATATTGTTTTCTAGTTGCAAGTGGAGTTGTAACTGAGATATTTTCTAGTTGCAAGTGTGGTTGCAATTAAAATATTATTTTCCAGTTGCAATTAGAGTTTTTTTCGGAAAAAAAAATTACAAGTGTTGTTGGAGTTGCAATTGGAGTTGTAACTGAGATATTTTCTTCAATTACAAGTGTGGTTGCAACTGAGCATTTTACTTGTTGCAACTAGGTTAGCAACTGAGACATCCTTTTAGTTTAAAAAATGGGATTGGAACTGCCATTTTTTCAGTTGTAAGGGGTTACAACTGAGTTTTCAGTTATAGTAATTTTTTTATAGAAAATTCATTGAATGGAAAAAAAATTCAAAATATTGCGCTGCCGGTTTTAGGCCAAACTGAAATGCAACTTTAGATTTGGACCAAACCGAAATCGGTCTTTCGATGTAAACTAGGCCGAAAGGTTGTCTGCAGGCCCTCCGTGCAAAATAACAATTGACCGATCAATACACGCACGTCGACCAAGACGTAAAAGTTACATCGCGTAAGTTATGGGAAACAACAAGATTGATCTACTCGTGAAATGAAATTTCAAACGGTCAACCGAGTGCGACGAATTTGACAAAATTCGTCTAAAAATGGTGCGAATCTCGGTCCAAAATTAAGAAGTTACAATAGAAAAAACTCGAAACCGATCACAGGAATGGAACCTACTAGCCGAGGCGCATATATTTCGTGTATATTTTATCTCGAATACTCGAAAAACGACGCATCCGCTTGGCCAGGAGGGCATTTTCCGTTTAGATTTGTTGAAAAGGGAGATTTCATTTTCAGCCAAGCCATCTCCCATGGCTTTAATTTATGTAAGCTAATTGTAAGTATTTTATTCTCTTTTTCTGTATTACTAGTGGCCTTGCACGTGCAACGCACGTCTCATAATTTATTATAATATAAACACGTCTTTAAATCTATATTTGTTTCATTGAGTTATTTTACCAAGTCAATTAAATTTGTTTCACCATACAAAGTTGAAGTCAGACCAAATATCTCGAGTGAAGTACTCCATTGCCTCATTCCAGTTAGAATGGTGATATAGAAAGTGGGTGTTTGTTGTTTTTCAGGATTGTTGGTATAATTTATCTTTTGATTACTTGTGAAACTTATGTAAAGTACACAAAAAAGAACATAACAACCTGTCAAAATAAATAATATAATCAATTATGATCAATTGAATTAAAAATTGTCAGACCATGTATTTTTTTTTATTTGTTCCCCTTTGTAATAGCAGTTAGCCCATTTTGAGTTACATATTGAAAACGCAAAATAACGTGGACATGTTTAAAACTGGTTTTTTTTAGTAAAGGAATTTGACTAGGTAAACAACACCATTTGGAACAGCCAAGCCCATCACGGGGAACACATTTAACTGAAGAAAAAAATTATCATGTCAATGTATGTCTCTCTGTTATTTTTCATCCCTTTTGTACGCGTTATTCGTTCTCAATCCCTTACTCCCATGGCCAATACACTGTACACAGTTGTCTCCTCCCTTCCTACAGTCTCATGCTCGGCGAGCCGAGGTTGCGCCGGGCGGCCTCCACGACCACGGTCATGAGCACCTCGCTTGTCTCCCCCTACCGTCGCCTCCCCACGTTCCTCCGCCGCCTCGACGGCCTTGTTCCGCCCACATCCTACCTCTCTCGACGGTCATATTGGCGTTTTAAGAAAGAGGCTCGGCCCGAGGCCTGCAAGCCCGATGGGATTTTGCTGTCATGGGCAAGCCTGGGCCTGAAATATAGGCCTGAAGGGCGGATGGGCCTGGGCCTGTGATTTCTCCAGTGGGCTTTTTTAGGCCCAGCCCGAAGCCCGACCCATGGCCAGGTATAGTTGGCTCCATAGCACCGACGTCCTCCTCCTGCAGTACAAATGTGCATCCCAACAAAACAAAGAAATCTGAATTAGCTCTCTACCTATCTGTGTAAGTATCTCTTGCCTTGTATTTTTATTGCAGGACCGTCTCCACGAATTTGGGGCCCTGTGCATAATGTTAAATACAGCCTAATAAATAAAAATTTAAACAATCAGTATGTTATTTTATTTTGATTATATAGCTTGAAAATGATTATTTCTTGAGGTATGTCAATCACTAGTGCTTAATTTTACCGTATCCAAGTACCGGGGTCGCTCCTCTAGCTAGCAGCCTAGCAGCACCCATATCCACGTTCGGTAGTTTTTTAATGTAGTTTCTGTTTTAGAACCACGTTCGGTAGTCTTTTTTTTTTTGAGAAGCAGTTGCCCATGTCCCCGGTTAATGAAAGTGGGCCCAAAAGCCCAATACCTCTTTGCTTTCTCCTCCTATCGTCTTCTACATGGCGACCGACAACACACGAAGACCTTCCATGGCGGCGCTGCAACTTTGGCCGTGATCTGCTGTGTAAGTATCGTGCAGAATCAGAAAACTTGAAGTAGGATGAACTCCCGATCTCGAAGTAGCTGAGTAATACTTGGACGACGTAGCACGTTAGACATATGTCGACACGCACGAGCAGGATATTTTAGCGAGCACCACCATGGGACGCACAAGCCGACGTGAGCCGGATGTCCCCATGCAGAGGGCGTCACCGGCGGCGACTATGTCAAAGAGTTTATTTGAGCGGTGGCAAATCCTTGTAATTATTATCAAAACGAAAAAGTGTGTTGAGTTGTCAAACATTGGAGCGATCTAGAGCGTTGATCAAATATCCCGAACATGTTTGCTATTTTAATAGTAGTATAGATTTTCTCTTTTTATTTTGAGGGAACTTGTATTATTTTTTTAGCCCGTGCGGCCCAAGCTAGGTGAGCCAGTGGGTGGGCCGAATAGAGCACATGGTACGTAAGTAAGTAACGATGCTTGGTCCAATAAAAAAAACGTAACGATGCTTGGAATCCTGGACGATAGGCTGGGCGCGAGGGAGGAGACCACGCGCAGCGGCGCACGACACGGGAATGACGTCAGCTGACGGAGAATTAAGCTAATTCTCAGTCAGCTGAGCATTAGACGGACCCAAAACAAAAATGTAAAGTCCGCGGTATGCACTGTAAACATAGCTCCCTCTGGTTCATCCGAGTATGTCGCCCTCAAAATGTTGATTGCAGACTGCAGTATGTTCAGCATACCCATCTTATGGATAATAAATCCTTCCGCAAACTGCAAGGAAGATATGGCATGACAGAAGTGACAAAAATTTCGCTCAACTTTACTCGAACAAAAGCCTGCAATGTGGGTGAAATACTACTCTTATGTCCTCTTTGCAACACGCGTCAAGGGTGCCCATCGGAATTCTTTGCTGTGATCGGCTTAGAAGAACCTATTCTCGTTACTCTGGACGCCGCAGGTGACGACTTTGTTGGATCTCATTTTGCGTATGTACAGCACGAGCCCCCCGATGCCGATCACTGCCGAGATTGAGAACATGACGCTTGCTGCACGAAGAAGGGAGAAAAAACAGGCCGAAGTTAACGAATTAGCTTGTTCAATTTTGAGCAAGTTTGAGGTAGGTTTTGAAGATGGAGGTGGTTCTCACCAGCTACAACTCCGGCTGACGCCCCATGCCCTGATACGTCACCATCTGTAAAAAAGATCAAAAGATCAGGCCTGTATTCCCAAGTGCGGCACGGTGGGGTAGAACGATCGAGCAGAGAACACGACGGAGCCACGGAGGTACCTGCACAGTCAGTGGTGGAGTTCCGGCCGTCGTCGCAGATGCAGAGGAAGTCCCTGGTGGCCGGGTCGAACCCGCAGGTGCCGTTGGCGCCGCCGCGCCGGCGGTCCTGGCAGCGCAGGCAGAGCGTGGTGACGGGGATCTCGAAGTCGACCCGGACGCCGTAGTCGGGCACCTGGTCGTAGGGCGGGAACTTGTCCCCGACGGCGCGCCAGTAGACGGTTGTGTAGGCCTCGCAGTGCCGCAGCATGGTCCGCAGCGACTCCGCCGCGCGGGGCCGGTACGCGCAGCAGGTCATGTTCCCTTCCTCCAGCGCGTCGCGGCATCCCGGCAGATTCCGGCACAGGTAGCCGGCGCTGTCGCACGCCGAGTCGCACCGGTCGGGGTACCGGTCGCAGATCGCCGGCCGGGGCGCCACGATGACGCGGTCCTCGTCGCAGTTGAAGAAGAGGTGGTCGTTCCTCGGGGACAGCGAGAAGCGGGTGCTGGTGTCCAGGCTGAAGGGCGCGGCGTGGATGGAGGTGAAGGGCCGCGCACACGTCCACATGGAGGGGTCCGTCACCACCAGGTGCGGGTCCGCGTAGTCGGCTCCGGTGACCGGGTACGTGCCGGATGGGGTGCGGAGGCGGAGCGTGGTGTTGTCGGCGCAGGTGACCATGCCGCGGTAGTACGGGCTGCCGCAGCCGTCGTCGACGCCGAGCGGGTAGCGCACAGGGACGTCGCCGCAGCTGTCGCGGCAGGGCCCAGCGGCGACGGAGGAAGGCCGCGCTGCGATGAGTAGAAGGATCGTCAAGACATGGAGCCAGAGACGCATCTCCATATCGCTCAAGTCTGAAGTAGTGGAGTGACGCAGTGCAATATTGGCAAGGACACTGGGACAGTGATGAGAACTATACTAGCTTGAGCTTCTTGGCGTGACTAATGGAGAAAAGACTGAAGAGTAGTGTAGTTATTAGATCGCTTGTGGTTAGCCTCTGAGCCTTTGCACTTTTGCTTTGAGCCTCTAAGCTTTTGCTTTGCTCGGCTCATATTAGTGCCTTCTTTACTCCAATGCCGGAATCTAATCCCGTGCGCTTGCCTCCATGGTCGGCTACGTACGTATCACCTAAGCAAGGCATAGCGCGGGATCTGCTCTCCTTTTTCCAGTTTATAGATTCATCGCTGGATCAGCAGCATAAGTTAATTCTTCTTTGAACACAGTGACTACGGCTCACTTGAGTTAGAATTAAGCTAATTCTCACCCATATGACGTCATCCAGTTACATGTACAACTCATGTGTAATCTATGTGCAACTAAGAAATTATAGTTGTAACTCATGTATAATTGGGAAAATCCCAGTTACAACTCATGTGCAACTCACATCCCGCACGAATCACGATATTTGAAATAGCAAAACCGATATTTAAAGGGTGTTGATGATGACTTCGCGACATGGTGGGTGTTGATCCTACATGCCACCCCTCGCCAACTGCATAAGGGCACCTCGTCGGTGATTAAGCTCACGGCTTGATGAATTTGGAAGTATTGCAACGTGGTCATTTTCGACAACATCCGACCCCTCAGTAGGTACCCTCTGGACATCATCAAGGCTGAACCTAGAGATTGGGCGAGCGCGGGGCCAAGGGGCTTAGCTAGCTGCTCTCTTAGACTAGCTAGTCGGGTTGCGTTGTATGGTGTGGGGTCGCCCTCTGTGGTTTGTACATGAAACTCTTTTTTCTATCAATACATCGAAACACAAAGTTTTTTGCGTTTTCGCAAAAAAATCGGAGTCGCATGATGTTTCATGCTAGTCATTATTGCAATTGAGAAAGTAACACAGACTATTTTATTACTTCATGATTTGTTCTACGCATAAGTAATATAGGTTACAACTTAGATTTGACGATCTAACCCCACCAAGGCTCTAGGTGGGCACGCTCACGGCGGCCCACCAACTACCCACCTGTGCCCGTTCAATTTAATCGGGCTTCCGATTCATGTTAATTTGCAACGCACATGCTAAATGGGCTACCGTCTGGCCCAATTAAACCCTTCTCTTCCATGTCTCTCGCGACCATGGGAACCACACGGGACCGCACGCCGCCGCCGCCGCCCTGATCTCGCCGCATCTACGACTTCTCTGGCCGTGCGCGTGCGCTCCCCACGAACCTCTCTGGCCATGCGTGGATCCCCAAGGAGCTCGCCAGACGCGTGCGGATCCCAAGGACCTCGCCGGACGCCGGCTGCTCCCCATGGATCTCATCGGACCTCTGCTGCTCGAGGGCTGGGATGGACGCGGCCGGAGATGATCCCCCGACTTGCTCCATTGTTCTTCCCTCTAGTTTTGCGTTGCTTCGCGAGTCTAGACGAGTCCAAGAGCTCGCCCTGTTCTGGAGTCTCTTGATCCAACTCCTGGAGCTCGTGGGGCGAGATTCGGTTCTGAGCCTCCGCGTGGTGGTCTCGCTCTGAGATTGAGGAACGGATGGGACGGGCGGAGTGATGGAGCCCGGCGCCAATGCCATGGAGCCTCTATGCGGAGGGGGCATCCGCCGGCCATGTTGCCCGAAGCGAAGGCCATGGAGCCTCGATACGGCGTGGCGGCGCTAGCAAACGTGTCGTGGGCGTCCGTGTTTTTTTTCACCTACCCGTGGGTGTCCATTTAACGGAAATAAGTGGGATGGGCTGGCGGCGCCGTGGGCAGCCCGTCCCCACTTACAGGGCTAGACCTCACTAAGTTAATTCTCGGTCGACAAAGAATTGATCACACTCATATTCTATGGTCGTTAATTAGTTCAACCCTCCCAGTCCTAGAGGAAGCTCGGGACCATGCGGGCACTTTTTTTTAGGTTAACTTCAAGACCGTGAGAATTACGAGATCGACTAGTGGTGACCAAAAATAGGTTGGTTTAAAATGGCTTTGTAATTCTTAACCGTCTGATGATTAACATTTTCCTGCTTTTTTCTTTTTGTGTTTACTTGATTTCGTTATTTTTTGTTCTATTTTATGTTTGTTTTTCGTTTTTTACTTTTTATTTTAAAGAAATCAAAGGAAAAGTTTTTCTTTATTAAGTGCATATGATTTTGAACCTTGTGAAATAATTGTTTTAGTTTCCAAACATTTTTTCTCATGTGGAATATTTTTCAAACTCGCAAACATTGTTTTAGACTTATACGGACATTATTCTCCTTCGATATGAATATTGTTTTCGAAATTCACGGGAAAACTTTAACCATGCACACGTTTTCCTCTCATATGAACATTTTTTGAACTCTCGGACAATTTTTCTAAACTACTCGAACATTCTTTAAACCTCACAAATAATTGTTTTAAGTTGGCCGAACATTTTTTCTCCCGCATGAATGTTTCTTGAACTAGTGAAAAAAAATTAAAATTATGTGGACAACGTTCTTCTATCGTAATAATGTTTTTTTGCACTTGCGAATAATGTTTTAACCGTGCAAAAAAAATCCTCTCATGTCAATTTTTTTTAAGCCCCCAACAATTTTTTGAACTATAAAACCTCATGCATATTTTTGTGCACTTTATAAAGATTTTACATCACATTAATAAATTATTAAAATGAATATAAAAACAGATCCCAAAATAGAAACAAGAACAAAAAGAAGAATACATAAAAGCAGAAAAGAAAACAGCAAGAATAAATAAAAGTAAACAATAAAAGCAATGGGCTGGCCCAGGTGCACACTCCAGTGGCGTTCCCCCTACTTGACTCAAAGAGCGTCAAATAGGAGCCCCAGATCAGGACTTTAGGAGGATTGAATTGGATGGATCACACGTGTTAGTGGGCCATTAACTCTCCATTCAGGCTAGCCAGATTCGGGAAGAGCCTAGTAATCTTATGTCAGCCAGCTCGTACGAACCAGACCACCGTATGCGGTATGCTCAACATTGGTCCATCAATCAAGTTGTAAAAAAATTTAATTTAATACATTCTGCACAATGCTTAGATTTCTAATGCAACCATAGGAATAAATATGTAACTCTCTTGTGCGTACATATACAGTTGAAGTTTCTCTTATATGTTTATGTGATTAACAATATTCTACATGATTAGTTGATTAGTAGACCCCAGCACACGATAAAAGTGCAAAGGCTCCATTCAATAATACACCATTCTTAGAGCTTAGTTGCTGTATGTACGAGTTCAAACCTCTGAATTTTCTAAAGCTCTATACATCTACTTATTTAACAGAAGCCTATGCAAATTGGAGCAAGACTTGAGCAAAAAGACCAACTGATCCCCAAGCCAGCACCTCTCTCTACGCCGACGACGCGGCGGTTTTTGTGGCTCCAATCAAAGAAGATATCCGTTTCCTCGCCTCCACTTTAGCCTCTTTTGGTGATGTTACCGGATTGTGCCCAAATTGCCACAAAAGTCTTGTGGCTCGTATCCGTTGTGAGAACGTTGACCTTGATCATGTCCTAGAATCCGTTCCGACAACCAAGACCACCTTTCTGATGCGCTACTTGGGTCTCCCTTTGAGCATTTTCTGACTCCGTAGTGTTGACTTCCAACCTTTAGAGGATAAGATCGTTGTCAAGCTCAAATCCGGCAATTTGAAGAATGTAAATGTGGTCGGCCGCCGGGTCTTGATCCGCTCCGTTCTTACCTCACAAGTTATTTATGACATCACATCGCTTGAATTGCCCAAAGAAGTCATCAAAAAAAATCATCGCTCTCCTTCGCGCATATCTTTGGGCCGGTTGCGAGAAAATCACCGGTGGCAAGTGCAAAGTTAATTGGGAGGCGATTTGCCGCCCCACTAAGCTTCGTGGTCTTGGCATTTTGCACCTTGAGAAGTTCGCGTCCGCCCTTAGGCAACGGTGGCTTTGTCTTGAGTGGGCGGATGACACCAAACCTTGGGCCGGCCTTGGCAACCCTTGAATAGTAAGGACAAAGATCTTTTTGTGGCTGCCACGGTGGTTATGGTGGGCAACGGGGAGAAGGCAAAAGTTTGGTCCTCCTCTTGGTTGAATGGTCTACGCCCCATGGACATTGCTTCGAAGCTCTACCAAGATGCCAAAAGAAAGAATTGCTCGGTGAAAGAAAGCTCTTGAAAATAGCTCTTGGGTCAACAATTTAAATGTCCAACAAGGTTTTGATATTGATCACATACAAGAATTTGTCTCCCTTTGGGATATGGTCTCCGAGGTCATTCGCAATAACGATGTCACCGATACTATTAGATCGAAATTCACTAGTGATGGTTCTTACTCCGCCAAGACGGCCTACAAAATACAATTCGAAGGCATCAGCTCCACCTCCCTTAAGACCACGGTTTGGAGAGCTTGGGCTCCACCGAAATGCAATTTTTTTGCATGGTTGGTGCGCCAAAATAGAATATGGGCGGCCGATCGTCTTCAAAGAAGGGGGTGGCAAAATTGGGGAAATTCTCCCCTAAACCAAGTGCAAGAGTCTTCGGGGCACCTTCTTTACAAAGTCGTTTCACATTAAGGATTTGGAAGGAGATTCTAACTTGGTGTGGTTACCATGATATCACTCCGGCGCTTTGGGCCAATGAGGCATCTGTTCATGATTGGTGGACAAAACTTGCATTGGATCACGGTGTTGCAAGAAAGGCCATGTCCTTCATGCTTATGCTCATCTCTTGGGAGGTGTGGAAGGAGCGTAATGCTAGGGTGTTTCGGCGCGTGGCGTCCCCGGTGGCCATAGTTGTTACTAGAATTAAGATAGAGGCGAGAGCTTGCTGTCGGTGCCAAATTTTTGGGGAATGTAATCCGAGAGTGTGACTCCTTATTTGAAGTCCTAGAGCTTGTCCTAGGCACTTATCTAAACTTCTTCTTAATTAATGAAAATGGTAATTCTTTTGCTTTGTTTCAAAAAAAAAAGCAACTGATAATCAACCGACGAAGAAACAACAGGTGTGAACTACTAAACGGCACATGCATGAACTGGCAAACAAAACATTTGCTAGCTATTCTTACTTTCGAAAATATATATTTGTTAATCCCAAGTTGCATTCGATGTAGTACCAAGCAAGTCTATACAAAAATACTTTATGGGCAGCCTCATGGATCGTATGCATAGTACTTTTGAAGTAGGCGAGATTTGATTAATCACGGCTGAAATCTTCAGTGGTACGAACCCGGATCCGATCAATCATACGCCTGTCACCCGCTGTACTTTATATTGCCTTAATCGCAGCAGCCAGGCAGCAGGGTTAGGCCGGACGGCGTATCTCTGTACTGGTACAGAGCAGCGTACTCCGTAGCTTCCCATGCCTGCGATCTTCCATTCGATCGATCGCTAGAAAGGATCCGAGACAGCCTGACGGCAGTATATTCCACATTCGCCATGTGCGCGCAGGTGGAGCAGCGAATGTTCGATCTTCAGTTACAAGTAGTAGCAGAAGCAGCCATTTAGCACTAGAGATTGTCTTGGCGATGCGAGTGGCATGTGGACATGTGATCGTGATTGTTGGATCGATCTGGAAAACGTGATGCAGAATTGGAGATGGCTAGTTAGGATATACCGACGGCATCTCAGCATAATTTATCGCAAGGACATTAGGATTACTGGCTAGTGTGGCATCTATGTTATCGGACAGAGATTATCGTCAGCCTCGTCCAACTCCGTTGCCTTGGAGGCTTGGTTATACGTGTGTGCTGTGGTCGATGTTCCCGGAGTTTCCAATATCCTGAAACAGACAATCTTTCTTTCCTAGTACTGAGTAATTCGATACTCGTGTTTGACCTAGTTGTTCGTGCTGCACGATGCATGGAAAATGCAGATAAGCACAAGAGCGCTACACCGATGCACCGAACCATATGTATCTTCATCCACAAATTGGATATGGCGGTGGATTCTAGCTTCACCGAAAGGTAAAAAGACGATCGACACAAGTGGCAAAAGAATAGGATTATCCGCGGGCGACGGCCTATCATACAAGGGTGCGCCCAATTGGCCGCCAATTCATATGCTCCATCATGTGCCAAGCTAGCTAGCCTCTCCTTTGCTGGATCTCCATAGCCATAGGCAAAGGGACCACTTGCCAGTTATCAAATCCCGTGATGGATATGAAAATCCCGTGATGCAGGATCACAGTAGAAGAGTAGTAGCCAGATAGTGAGTCAGGTTTTGCTTGAACAACACAGGATCGAGTAAAATGCGATCCTTGCGTAGGAGGCAATGCCCGACGGAAAAGCTTCAAGGCAAAGCCTGACATGGTGATTTCCAGCCGCTCGCTCGCTCGCTTTCGGCTTTTGCTTGTGCAGGGGACAAGGCTCTGCCCTTCTTCAGCCGATCGCTCGATGTACATGTCGCGCGCGAGGATCTAGCTAGCGGTATGCATGCTGCTTTTGTCTCTCTGCTCAAGCAGAGGATGTCCTATGACAATGTAGGGCTGTTTCCGTCCAGTCCTCATGAGGGGTTTTATCGATCGACCCTGTTAGTCGTAAATAATGTACTTAGTAAACTCTCACGATGCTTAGCGGAGCAGGCCGACAAATACTGATCCGCCGCCATTCAGCGTAGGAATCCACGCTGGATGCAACAAAGTCAAGATGCATGTAACTGTACTCGTCATGCATGGATCCTGGCCAGGCTAAGCCCTAGTGCTGAGCCAAGTCAATGCGACTTTGCACCCAATTAAGCATCCTCCGCTGACATGTTTGAAATAGCAAATTAGTTTACCATTTATTTCCGAACTCTTCTCTCCAAACCAAGCAATTTGAGCCAGTCGATGGTAATTTGCGTTGGTAGTACCTACCTCGTCAGAAAACGGGCAACGTTTCATACCCATGGCCAGAAGAGCGCCGTGGCCGGCGGGCGAGCCACGTGAAGCAAGCAACCAACCAAAGCAATCCCCCGCGCCCGGCTCTGCTCCCAGGTTTCGCTTCAAAACCTTCTCGCCCTGGCGTCGCCCGCCGCCAAACACCACGAAAAATGCTTCCTCGAATCGAATCTCCTGCAGACGCGCGCAAGCACGCTGCTCCACATGGATTTTCGTCACTCTCACTGTGCTCCTTAACTCTACCGACCGTAACAAATGTACGATCATTCCTTCCCTGTATTCCAAATCTCCAACGGTGGCCACCCTGGTCCTAGGAGCATCCCCACGAGACTACGAGAGAGGGAGCACCCGCCAAAGCACCACCAAAGAACCATTGGGGTACCAGACACGGAAAACACACATACCCGCATCCCCAAATTTCCGTCCCAACCCAGTTTTTGCCTGGCACCCCCGAGCCGTACTATAAAATTGGGGGTGGCCTCGAGGCTGCCTGAACGAACCCGGATAACACCCCCGACAGGCGGGTCCCACCTGTCATATCCTCCCGGGGAGACGGAACGGTCAGTCAAACAAAATAATTGCTTCCTCGGCGGTTTCTTAGACGTCTTTGCCGCTTCCCACACGCCGGCGTGTTGCCTGCCAACGCGTCGCTGCCATATTGCTGGCCATTCTTCCCCCTTCGATCTGATCTCCCCCGCTTCAGCTCCAACTTCTCCCCAAATGGCGCAGAACGACGATGTTGGCGGCTCGAGGAGCGACGCCTACCAGGGCTGCACCCTCGTCCTCGACGAGGCCTGTCTGTTGGAGCAGTACGATCTCTGAGTACTGCCGGACTACCGGCTCCCGAATGGGTGAGGGCTTTCATGTTCAAAAAAAGCGTGAATGATGAGCCCCGCGGGCCGTGTCGTGCCACCGTTGCCCAGCGGCAGGGAGCTTAGCCTCCGCATCCTGCAGCGGCCGGATGACATGACGCCGGCGTAGCGGCGCCAGCCCGACAATGCCGCCAGTAACTACATGGGCTAGTTCGAGCGCTTTAGGCTGGAGAGGGACGACGCCTCTTCGGGACCCGTGGGCGACGTGGACAAGCCCGGCTTCACCGCGGCGCTCCTCCGTTCCACCAGCGACCCATGCCTGCTTCCGCGCCTCCCGCTCGACCCGGAGGACTACCCCACAGCAACCTGGTGATAGGCGTGTCGATGGAGTAGGCCGAAGCGAAGCAGCCGCCGCCGACGACGGTGAAGCCGGAGCCCACCGATGGCGTCGTGGAGCAGAGGAGGCAATGTCGTTGTCGTGGATACGAGACACGGGTACCCTCGCACATGGTCCATCATAGGGGTGGCCCAACAACCGACTCAACACATGCCGACTTTCATTAGAAGACAAATACAAGTTTGTATCCAAATTAGGACACCACATGTAAGTCTGTTCCTTCCACCTATATTAGAAGGGGAAAGGCGCCCCTAGAGGGCACGGACTAGAAGAGTTAGACAGCTCACATCACAACACAACGGAGGATCCGCCTCATACGACGAGTCTCGCCGTGAGTTTACGGAATAAGACCTAGCCACAAACAACATGGAGGGC
Organism: Poa pratensis; assembly: GCA_947311845.1. Taxonomy (NCBI): domain Eukaryota; kingdom Viridiplantae; phylum Streptophyta; class Magnoliopsida; order Poales; family Poaceae; genus Poa; species Poa pratensis. The sequence goes on along the minus strand of CAMZMU010000080.1, from coordinate 31,003,442 downwards.
TCTTACCGGAACATGTTTCCTGGGGCCCGAAGCTGTATAAATCTTGTCTCTCCTGTGCAAACTCATCTCGATGATTTCCATGTGTACTAATTCATGTATAATTATCGTCGGTTGATACCGTTGGTAGACAATTCCGAGAGTTGTCGCTGCAGCCGGAACCCTACTGCATCTCCAACGACGACTAGAAACCGGCTAGGTTTCGTTTAGACAGATTTATTTCAAAATTGTATAGAAAGAAGTCAAATTTAATGAAATTATCCTATTTTGCTAATTTCGATAAATAAATTTTTGTACGTGTTTTGGTTTGGTGGTGTCGGAGTGGGCAGCACACCGGAATGTGCCAGACAAATGTCCGTGACACCCAAAGTGGACATTTTTTGGGTGTGCCACACAAATTTCCGGGGATGCGGTGGAGATGCTCTAAGGTCAACTCCAATGGGGCGACCCATTGAGTCCGTGCGCGTCCGTTTCTGTCCGCGCGGCCAAAAATTAAGGCCCAACGCCGCGACGCAAACGGACCGCTGTCTGTTTTTCTGTCCGCGGTAACTCATTCTCGTCCCAAATTTGGGCCAGGTATGCGTCGGCCCCGGACACGCGCGTCTGTCCCGTGTCCGCCCCATGACCCACGTATCATTTTGTATAACGGCCACCTACTTCATTTATTGTTGGAAGTGGAGCTCTTTAAATGGGCGCCGGCAGGTCAAACCCTAGCTCCAGCCTCCCTCTTCCAGCCACAGTGGCCACTACCTCCCTTCGTAGATCGAAGTGCCGGAATGGATCCGCCGCCACCACCTCAGCATCTCGTCGACTAGGTCGAGCGAGCACTCGGAGCGCGGCCAGACGCCATCGCGTCAGCTTCTCTCGCCGCTTGGTGAGGAGGCCGGCATCATTCCGCAGCCGCCTCGGGCACAGCTGCCGAATCAGACGTGAGGACGCTGGAGGCGACTCAAACGGACAAAAGGCGGATATAATGTCCGTTTAGGTCGGCCGGAGTTGCCCTACAATTCGCATTTTATCTCGTGCCTGAAACACCTCGCCGGTAGGACAAGTCGGATGGGGTGGCAGGCGCGGTGAAGACTCTGCCGCGAGCGCAACTGCGCTTACAAGCCAGTCCACCAAGACAAAAGCGTGCGGTGCTCGCAAACCGCATGCCTGAAAGCGAGACCGACACGGTGCAGCTGGAACATGGCGCGCGTGCCGAACGTGCGGCAAGCCAAGGTAGGTACGACGTACTACATGCGTCCCTTTCCTGGACGTACGGGTTGGAGGGGTGGACCTCATCGTCCAGCCACCGGACCGAGCTAGCGAGCGAGCCATGGGCACGTCGCCGCTGGCCTGGCCCCGACGATCGGGCGGCCGACCGGCCGGGGCCCGCCGCCGATGCCAGTCACACCCGACTTCGCCGCCTCGTAATAACTAACCTCGCCGGCCGTACCGTGCCGCCAGCCGTAACCACCACTCACTAACCAGCTCCTCCTAGGTGCCAGTCACGCGTCACACATGACCAGAACAAAACTCCCCCGTCTTCTTCCTCCCGATCGTTGATCCGCATTTCCTCCTCCGCCATGTCCGTCCATGTGTGTGTGCCAACTGGTGAGGACAGTTACTAGCTGGCATTCGTTCGCGCCGTGTTTAAGCTCGGCCAAGTACTACTACTGCTGCGAATAATGGCGACGGGAGAAACAAATGACAGGTTGAAGAATAGTACTAACAGCAGCAGGGGAAAGGTAAACGGGACGGACAGCCAGCTGGGACAAACTGTATCTGAAAATAATTTTGCATTGCTTGTGATTGGAAGGGTACAATCGTCGTCGCTAATCACGTGATTACCATCATCACTGCGCGGCTCGCCATTACAGCTGCTGCTCGTGCTGCCATCGCCATCGGCGTGGCTGTTCGAGGACCCCGCCGTCTCGGCCACACGCCCAGCGATGGAGCCGCTGCTGCTGCCGACGGAAGAATCGCTGCGGCTGTCGGTATCCGCCTCCGGCGACATTGCGCGCTCGGAGTTGCTGTCGACGTCGCCGGGGGTGGTCGTGCTGGAATGGACCGTGATCCAGCTCGTGTCCCAAGTCCAGTCCGCCGCGCCGGCGGCCAGCGCGCGGACTCGGTCAGCGGGGCTTCCGGCGGCGGTGTCCGCCTTTGTGTCGTCGTCTTCTTCTTCCCACAATGCCTGGTCGAGGACGCTCTTGGGGGACACGAACATCGCCTTCTCGGTGATCCCTTGCACGGAATTGAAGGACGAAGAGACGGCGCCGGCTGCCACGAATTCGTGCTCCAGCAGCTGCTCCGCCGTCCACCGCTCCCGGGCGTCCTGCAGCAGACACCTGCCCAGGAAGTCCTTGCCTTGGTCCGACAGCCACAAGGGGAGCTCCGGCGACTCGCCCGAGAACGCGACGTGGTGCAGCGTCGCGACGGGGCTGGCGAACCGCTGCCACGGCGCCGCGCCGGTGGCCATCTCGATGACCGTGCACCCGAGCGCCCAGATGTCCGCGGCTGGGCCCTGCTCCTCGCCCCGCGCGGCCTCCGGCGCCATGAACATCGGCGTGCCGCCGCCGCCCACCAACCGCTCGTCGGCAGCAATGCCGGCCGTCCGCCGCGCGCACCCGAAGTCGGCGATCATGGCGCGGCCGTCGGACCCGATGAGCACGTTCCGGCCCTTGACGTCGCAGTGCGCGACCCCGGCGGCGTGCACGTGCGCCAGCCCGCTCAGGATGTCGCGCGCGCGGGACCGGATGAGGCCCTCCGAGTCGAACCGGCCGCCGCACCGCTTGATCTCGTCGACAAGCGACCCGCCGGGCGCGTACTCCATGAGCATGTCGTACCCGCCGCCGCCGCTCCGATCCTCGGACACCCCGGAGCCGCCCAGGCAGCGTACGACGTGCGGCGAGCTCAGGCCGCAGAGGATGCTCTGCTCCCGTCGGAGCTCGGCCGCCCGGTCGGCGGCCACGGACTTCACCGCGAGCACGTCGCCGGTGCGGCGATCGACCGCGAGCGACACGGTGGCTGAGGCGCCCCTGCCGATCGTCGGTCCCCGAGTCCACTCTCCGACGACGCCCATTCTTGCAGCCAGCCGCCGCCGCCGCCGCAAGAATGGCTGTGGCTGAGGCGCGGTGGCGTGTGCTCTGCTTCTTGTTTCCGAGTAGTGGACGCAATTGGAGAATTTGGGACAAGAAGGAGCAGCACTTTGTGTGATGGCTCGATCGATCGCGTTGTGCTATGTTTATATACTACTCCTCCGAGCCGAGGTCCGAGCTGGGCACTGCAACTACAAGGCTAGCAGATAGACAGAGAGGTGATGCTTTGGAAGCGGGAGGTGGTTAATTGTGGGCTGTCCAAAGCGTTCCGAGCTGGCAGGAGGCGGCCGTCGCGACGAGATTCGCCATTTGGCGCCACGGGACTGGGCATTAGCCAATTTTGGGGCAAGATATTGGTGGGGTTTTGGCGTGCCTTGCTATTCTATGCTGCCTCCTGTATTTCTCTCAGTTTCATATTGGCAGAACGCACCTAACTAGTGGTACAAACAATGGGGTACCACAGGGTTTTATTGGTGGTGTTTAATCATCAGAGGGGGACACTTGTCGTCCACAGCGTTTTTGCCTGGCTCATCTGAGGAATGGAATATATTGGATTGGAAGGCCTCACTCCTTCCTTGCTTGCGTTTTTGTTCGTTTTCAGTGTCTACATATGGCTAATGGACTAGTATGTGTTAAAAGTACTCCGGTATATGCATATTGCAACCATGATAACAGATATAAACCTCTTTGAACATCCTGTTGGAAAAAGAACTTCACTGAATTTGTAGTTGGACAGTAAAGTCTATCCTTTAGTACAACTTGGGGAATTTTTGGCTTCCATGTAGATTTTGAGGACCTTCCTTCACCGTCTTGTCCTTACTATATTTTGAAGCAAGATGGTAAAGAGGGATTCAGGTTGCAAAAGTCATGATACTCCAGCAATGGAATAGTACTTATTTTCTACAGGCACTTGCTTTCATAAACAGAATTTAGTTTCAGTTTGCATTTTTTTCCTCGACAACTCCAGTAATGGAGCATGCATTTCTTGTTCAGAATCTACAGGAAGAATGGAAGTGGCCTGCCACTTGCCTCAACCAATGGATCGACGCTAAGAAATGAAGGCAACCACAACACAGTCCCTAACCACTTACCACCAGTTTCGAATCGAATACTGGTCTTCTCCCCCGCGGACGGCTCACGCAATAGCATTGCCTTTGATTCGTACTTCCACTGACATGATTAAGGATTGTTGGCTGTTTCCCTCCGTTGAAAGCATGCGTTTATTTTCTGTGTGTCTAGCTTGATTTGATGTACAACCGCAAGAACACTACTACTACTAATAATATTGTGATACTCCTACTGGCTACTGTACCTTGTAGCTTGCCGGCAAGGTTTTCCTCCGGATTGGCCGCTCACAGCGACCTTTCCCATTTAACTTGAACAACCTGTGACCGGTGGCAAAGCCACATCTGGTTGAACACATCTTTCTTTCCCCTTCTCACTCCCCGTTGCCGCATGGGATGGAAGAATTGCGTGGCACGATTTCCCGCCTTTGCCTTTTCCTTTCTAGAAGTAACCTTTTTGGCTTTCCACTCAAAGAGGATTGCTCATGATTATATATATATATAATTCTTGGGCACACTATTTGCTTATCTTGCCCTTAATTTGCAATACTAATTTTCTAGCTAGACCAACCCCTCTGCAACAATACGACGCCGACGTTTCAACTTGATTACTTACCTTTTCCATGCACAAACATAATGTATATTAGTTAAGAATTGACTGGGTAGGGATATTGTAGATGAGACATGTCGTTGCTTTCGATCAGCAGAAATCAGTTAGTACGCCTAACAAATTGTAAAGATCATGATAGTGACTATTTTTATGATTTTCAGGATCTTGTATAGAAGTCACAGCCTCCCTTACGAAGGAGTAAGATTCTTCAGTTTGCAACCGACAATGTTTCAGACAAACTGTTTCTGATGCCAGACTCTTTCTTTTTTTGCGGAATTTGGAGCCAGGAATAGGACTTGGAAGGCTTTGATCAGAAGAGACAGTTGGGGGGGGGGGGGGGGGGGGGAATTACCGGATCAGTGGCGCCATGCTTAATTAATTACTGTAAAAAGACGCAATTGTTTCTTCCGGAGAATTGCAAGCCATGATCAAGCATCCGATCAGTTGCTCAATGCGGTTGTTGCAGCAGTATCCTCGATATTCAGATATTTTTTAAATACCACGCACCATTTTCCAAACTCGATGCCACAGCATTTCAGCTCGAGTGTCGCAACACTACTGTCCCATGATCCGACTAGCTAAAAGAAAGGAGAAAAAAATAAGATCGCGTCGCGTTTAAATAAGGAGAAAATCAAGACACGAGATTGAGCCATCCATGCACGAGGTTCAGCGAAAGTGCAGAAACGCAACCACTCTCCATCCTCGCGTGACCTAAACAATCTTTATTTGCAAATCCTCAGCTCAATCTGCTCAACAATAGCCATCCGCCCATCACCGATCAATCGTGCTATCCATGAACGGCACACCACATTTTGAGACGGAGGATCTGCGTATAGGTGCATCCCATCGACCTTGGCGTCGTAATGCATGGCGCGTCCTAACCGTTGAGCTAGCTTGCTGTGTGCTGTATAGTGTTTAAAAGCATATCTGGCAGATCTTCAAACGATTAAACCCGCAAAATAACCGCTATTTTAAGTTTTTGTGTCCATTATAGATCATGTAAACTGGACGGACCCGTAATTAGTACTCCCTCTGTTCCAAATTAGATGACTTGTATTTGTTCAAAAGTGGATGTATTTAGACATGTTACAAGTTTAGATACATCCACTTTTAGACAAATGGAAGCCATCTAATTTGAAACGGAGGGAGTACTACTACCGTAATACAGTGTGCAGAGCTAATGATTGGACATTTTAGCGTACGGCACGTCTTCCATGATTAGGGAAAGGACTGGTGGGCGAGCAGCACGGCGAAGACGTTGGCAAGTGGTGCTCATAGAGTAGTCCCCGTCTCATTGGCAAGACGTTGCAATTTGCGAAGCGCGAATGGTGTGGGAAAACAAAAGGTTTTCGTGTGTGAAGGAGGGCCACCTGGTGTCCGATCGCAGATTAAGTAAGGGAAAGAGATGGTAGGATCGAAGCTCGAGAATGCATGCAAGATACGTGGGGGTGACGACAGCAATCGACATTTTCCTTTTTGTTTCGCTAGTAAAGATGCAGACAGGGACGTCATCTTTGGTACGTGCGAATATCAGTTACTACTACTTTGATTAGGACTTGGGTTTCCACATACATAAGCCAGCGAGGAAATTCAGCCTGGCCATACATCGATAGTTTGGTACAGTACATGCTGATGGTTTAGAAACGGGGAGTGCCTACATTCTTTTTCACTGACAACTGTAACTGACCCGAGGATCCAGACACCTGCACGAGCGTATATATACTCGTGGGCTCGTGGCCGGGTCCTCCCAAAGAGATGGAGCTAGAGCTAGCGCTCAGCAAACGGAGCGAGCGATGCAAATTATGGCGCCAGCGAATTAATCCCCCGGCCGGGGTTTGGGACGGACGTACTGGGCGGACGGAATGTCTCGAGGCCCTGTACCGTACGCACTACAGGAATCAGTCCATACGCGGACGGCCAAAAGCCGTCGGCATAGCCAATTTTGCTCTCGGCATAGGGCTCCGTCGGCATATGGCTGTCGGCGTCTCAGGTCATCGGTTTAGGCCAATTTGTCGTCGGAGTATTAAAAGCCGTCGGCGTAGGCTACGCCGAGGGCTTTGCCATCGGCATAGCTCCAGCCGTCGGCATATGTTTTTCAATTTTTTTAACTTTTCAAAAAAAATTGAATTTTAAAAAATATTTTTTAAACTTTTTTTGAACTTTTTTAACTTTTTACATTCTATTTTATGTCTATTTCGAAATTTTCCACTTAGCCACATACTTAATCTCTAATTACACACTTAATCATAGGTCAAAGTAATTACCCTGTTCAAATTTCTCATTCGGTCATCCATCCTCAAATTGCTCCAGTCCAATCACGCTTAACTTTTGAGTTCCTTTCAAATTAGCTCTCAAATGAGATGTTAGAACTTACTGATATTAGTATGCTATCAATCATATTAACCACTCGGTTATCATGTTACACGTTTTCATTGTTTAAATTTTAAAAATTTGTTTGAATAAGTAACAATGATTCTGTAATAGTATATTTTGAATAAATAACAATAAAATACATTTTACTTTATTTTTTCCTTTTTACATTTAATATGGAATAATTTATATCTTTAAATTCGTAAATCGAAATTTGACAAATAAAATGTCTAAGTCGATTAGAAAAATGAGAGGAATTCAAATATGCCATACATATCATCTTTTGCACCATGTATATGACTTTTTGCAACATATTTTTGATACTTGCTTAATAAAAAAGTCATTCTGACACTTAAAAAATGGAAAAAATGATATTTATAAAAATATTTTGAAAAAACTCAGTTCTGCAACAATGTTTGCCATAGCAAGATACACCTATGTGTCAAATATGGGCACATTATCACAAACTATGGCACGTGAATGACCATAACTTGGTCATTTGACCCGAAACTTATACATGTTTATAGATGATTGACCTTTTTGTGAAGAAGTTTTTTGTAAACTTTGTCAAAACTCAAGTTTATCATTTATTCTAGCAACTAGTACACATAAAAGTACTCCATGCCAAAGGATTTCATTTATTGACTATTTTTTTACTTTCTTTTATTTTGTTGAAAAAACGGTCAAAATGACCACCGTGCCTATTCATCAAAAGGGGTTGTATTTTTCAAAACTATCAACGGCTCTGTGATATAAACACTACTGGTGTATATTAAAATGAGTTTTGTAAAAATTTCAGAGCAAACTATCACACTTGTAGTTTAAAATTCAATTACTTTCGAAAAATAGGTATAAAGTCATTTAAATAGGCGAAATTAGATAAAACCCGAGAAAATTCCTAATATTGCTGGATTGTCCATAAAATATGGTCTACTTTGTGTGATAATTGGATGGGTGCCATTTTCCACCATATTTTTTGTACTTGTTTCACAAAAAATGTCATTTTTGATAATTAAAAAAATGAAAAATGATATTTATAAAACTAATTTGAAAAACCTCAGTTAAAATATTGTTTGTCATACCAAGATACACCTATGTGTCAAATATGGGCACATTATCACAAACTATGGCACGAGGATGACCATAACTTGGTCATTTCACCCGAAACTTACACATGTTTATAGATGATTGACCTTTTTGTGAAGAAGTTTTTTGTAAACTTTTGTCAAAACTCAAGTTTATCATTTATCCTACCAACTAGTACACATAAAAGTACTCCATGTCAAAGGATTTCATTTTTTGACTATTTTTTCACATAAAATTTAATTACTTTCGGAAAATAGGCATAAAGTCATTTTTCTAAAATATGTTGCAAAAAGTCATATATGTGATGAAAAAGATTATATGGATGTCATATTTAGATTGCTCTCATTTTTCTAATCGATTTAGATATTTTATTTGTTAAATTTTGTTTTACGGTTTTAAATATATGAATTATTCCATATTAAATGAAAAAATATAGCTATGCCGACGGCAACCCAATAAACCTATGCCGACGGCTTTGCCGTCGGCGTAGTACTCTGGTACGACTCTTTGTGAGCTCTACGCCGACGGCCTGTATACGTCGACGGCCTGGCGAGGTATACGTCGACGGACAAATCTACGCCGAGGGTGGCCGTTGGCGTTGTCTAGCTACGTTGAGGACAATTCCTACGCCGAGGGCCAGGGCGACGGGCCCGACAAAAAGCCGTCGGCACATAGCTCCATTCCTGTAGTGACGTGCGCGCCTAGCTCTACGTCGTCCACACGCACGCTGACTCACGCCTAAAACGTGGACCATCATGCATTCTTCATCCACTCCTCTGCTAGCCACCGATTAGTCTGGTCTGGTCCTCCCGTCGGACGCCGGTGCGTCCCTTTCTCGTGTACTCACGCTACCCAAGCGCACGAACGGAACGCTCAATCGATGGACTGTCTGTCGCTGCGTCAATGCGCGCTGGGCGTTGGCCCCGCCGTACGTACGCTCGGTCGCTCGTGCGCGCTGTGCATGGGCCACACCTCGACAGCGACCACCGATTTGATCGCCTCTATGTTTGGTCCTGTGGGCACGCACGATGCCTGGCCTATACATTAGCTAGCTCCTCTTTTGCCAATTTGGCCTCACGACCTTACCGGCCATTCTTTTTTTTTTGACTCTTTCACCACCTTGTAATCTGTGAACCCCATATACAACTGTGGATCGGATCCATCTGTTGAACGAGGCCGGGAACAGTGATCGGTCAGTGTGGGATAAAGAATATATAGTGCAATACCTTTTGTTTATCAGGTCGCATTACCGACAAATCAAATTAGCAGAAAAGAAACGGATTTGTAGACGCTTACAGTTACAAGATCGATGTCAAGAAAATGAAGAGATGCCGGAATATATATTGTCCTCAGCACCTGTGAAGCTCTATTGTGAGAGTACTAAAAGAAGATCCTCATTTTTGCGGCAGTGTTCTTGACGAGTGGGGACAGTGACATTGGCAGATTTCGTTCTTGGCAACGCTCTTTGAGTTAAGTTTTTGGGGGGGGGGGGGGGGGTGAAAATCATAGGTCTGACTTCCGGTGGTTGTAGCCGGTAATGGTGACTCCGTAGATATTTTCTAGTTGAAGGCATTATCATGAGATTTGGACACGATCCATGTTGAATATAAATATATTGCCTAGCCCATTTCCATTAGTTCGGAATTTTAGGATAATTGGCTAGTGCAGCAATTCTACATGGTATCAGAGCCAAGAGGTGTTGAGTTCAAGACCCTGCTCACGTAGTATTAAAAAAAGGAAAAAATCCTGCGACCTGCACCGATCCCACGCTAAGGACTAAAATAGCCTAAACGTGAGGGGGAATGTTGAATATAAATATATTGTCTAACTCATTTCCATCAGTTCGGACTTTTGAGATAATTGGCTAGTGCAGCAATTCTACAATCCAGGGTGAATATCTAGCCAGGTTCTGCCATGCCGACCACCACCACCACTTTTATACGTTACCTCCCTGAAAGCGTCGTTTTTGGGGAAGTTATTTTGGAATCAAGGTGTTGTCAATACTGGTGGTGCTATATATTGTTGCACTCGATCATGCGTGCACTGATCCCGCCAAAACAGTTGGATCATCTGGGGAATATGCCTTCCTTGTGATAGCTACCTCTTCCTTGTTCTTTTCTCTTTTGAATGAAGGTTTGCTGCTCGTCGGACGCAGTTGTTGGGGAGGAAAAGCTGCTACAAGTGGGCAATGCATGCATGCCGTTTTAATTGTTGGCTTGCAAGCGACGGCACATAAGCAGATGCGTGGTGTCACTGAGCTATAGCAGCTAGCTAGCCGTGTTTTACACCTTGGCAGATTAGTTAGTGTGGGCTTAGCTCATTCATTCATGTAGCTAAGAGCCTAAGAGAGTGAGGGTGTGCATAGTATAGGACTGATGGACTGTATGGGCTACCTTGTTAGTAGTTGGCTAATGCAATGTTAGGTGCAACTGTGACCAGTGCTGGCTGGAGTAAGGTCCCCAACCCTTCAGTATCTGCCTATCTGAGATGGTCACTTTAGTTTGCCGGAGGATCGCCGACGAGGTCGATCTTTGGAAGCTCTCCGGCGCTGTTGGGCTGAGGCAAATTTGGGAGTAGTTCGTTATTATTTTTTTGGGCGTTGTTAGTTTATTGCAGTTCGTTTGTGACTAGCCCGTCACACTTTGCACGTCTGTACCCGCATCCATGATGCCGGAAACGCTGTAGCCCGATATTCTTTCTCCTCTTCTATCAAAGTCGACACGCAAGTCTTTTGCGTGTTCGCAAAAAAAAAAAAAAAGTATCTGCCTATCATGTTGCCTATGTATTTGTACATGTGACTAAACCCAATGCTCTAATTAAGTGCATTAAGTGGTACACGAGTGGTATGCTAGAACGCGACTAGTCAACTAGAAAATTTAAGTGCAGAAAACACGGAATATGCATATACCGATCTAGAGTTCAACTGGAAAACTCGGATCAAAAAATTGTGTCCCTTTTTTTCTCGCAATAAGGAAAATGGGGGTGTTGACATAAGTAGTACTAGCTAGTGCTGCTTCTGCATGTGGCTGTCGAATTTGATGTATTTTCTCCAAGTAAAAAGATAGAGTGGTTCCAAATATATTGCATACTCTTGACTGAGATTGGGTTAGCGATCACATTAGTTACATCTACGTACGTCTCAATCTATTTAGATGTTCTTATGTGTTTGACGGATTCTGAAAGTGCAACTTTAGTTAGGGGTCCAATATGTCGGGACGGCCGGGCAGGAAACGCATTGTCTACTTCCCGGAAAAAGAAGCACCAACACATTGTAATCAACAAGAATAAGCAACAATTACTAATTTGTCTCCCCTAGCGAAAAACCTAGGGTTTAGTTTTCCTCCGGCGGCGACTGCTACCGAGAGTTTTTTCGCTCTTGCTGATCGACGGCAAGGGGATATGGCGGATACGAGAGGATCGAGTCGCTCTCGATCGGAGAAGGAGGATGTTGGCGAACTTCTGAAAAGGCTTGATCTCCAAGAGGAAGAGGAGGACGATTTCATCTGGGAGGATGAGGCAGATTCTCCGGAGATCCAAGCTAAGTGGTTGGCGATCATGAAAGTTCATACAACGAGAGGGTTTAGCCCTTCGGCTCTGTACTCGGAGATGAGATCGGCATGGAACCCTGCCAAGCTGGTAAGGTGGAGGTTGATAGAGCCGAACCTGTTCATGGTTCAGTTCGGTTGCCTTGCAGATTGGAATACGACATACAATGGAGGACCGTGGCTGTTTAGAAACCAGGCTGTGTTGATTGAGGAATATGTCGGATTCACAAACCCTAGTTCGATTGTTCTGAAAACCATTGCTGTTTGGGCAAGGGTGCTTAAGTTACCTGACAATTACCTGAAGGATTCTGTGATCAAAGGGATGTGCCGTAATATGGGGGTAATTTCAGAGGTTCAGATTAAGCTTCCAGCAGGTTATGTAGGCTCTTTTGTTAGGATCAGAGTGAAGTTAGATATAGATAAGAAACTGGTGCGGTTTGTTCCGATTACAAAGGCTGGGAAAAAGGAGTGGTACCAGATTAAATATGAGAAATTGCCAACGTTTTGTGGGAATTGTGGTTTGTTGGGTCACTGGTATCAGGAGTGCGGTACTGGTGAACATGATGTTGATAAACTTGAGTGGGGTGATTTCATACTTGCGGATGATGGGAGGAGTAGGAGCTTGGGCCGAGGTTTGGTAGGGGAAGAAGTGCAAATTCCTTTGGAAGAGGAGCTATGCCTCGTGGGAATGATGTTCATGAGTTTGATAATGTTACTGGTAATTCAAACCAGTCTACACGGAGAGGTACTATTGGTAATGAGATTGTTAAGGATACTCTAATGTCTGATGTTATTCCCTCAGCTAGGAAAAGACTAGCTACTGATTCTGGGGCAGTTGATCATCGATCTGATGCAAAATTGGCTATGGTGTCGTTTGATAATAATTCAACAGATGCAGAGTTGGGTCAGTATGAACCAGGGCGGACAGAAGCTGATGATGGACTAGCTATACCACAGGAGAACATCAACTTGAAGAAGCATAAGGGAGAGGATGGTACTGCGGGAATTTTTACTGCTACAAACGATGATAAAACAGGATCGGCGGCACCCTTCGAGGGTGACCGCCGGGTCCAATGAAACTATTAGGTCTGAACTGCCAGGGTCTTGGGAATGACCCGGCAGTTCGAGCAGTGCTGGATTTCCAGCGAAAATATGATCCCGATGTTATGTTTCTTTCGGAGACGCATTTAGATTCTTATCCTGCTGAATGTTTTAGGAGGCGAACAAAGTTGGAAGGAAAACTTGTATGCCCTGGAGATGGAAGGAAAGGGGGTCTTCTAAAGCTGTGGAAAAAAGAGGTACACTTGGAGCAAGTAGAGCTGAATCCGATGTTTATTGATGTTAAAATAAAAGAAGGGAATAGGTTTTGGAGGTTCACTGGTATGTATGGAGAGTTTAGATGGGAGAATAAGTATAAAACGTGGGACCGTATGCGGCTGTTATGGCAAACTTGTGATCTCCCTTGGCTGCTAATGGGGGATCTCAATGAAATCCAATTTATACATGAAAAGGAGGGAGGAAATCTCAGACCTCCACAATATATGCTAGCGTTTCAAGAGGCTATTGATGACTGTGGGCTGAGAGATATGGGGTATATTGGTGATCTGTTCACATGGAGACGTGGAAGAATTCGTGAAAGGCTGGACAGGGGTTTGATAAATGATAATTGGAGCCAAATGTTTCCAAATGCAGCGTTGGAAAATCTACGGTTTGCTAAATCGGATCACCGGCCTTTGTTGGTCAATACTGATTACTATGCGGATATGGTGGTGGATGGTGCTAATCAGCGTCCTTTGTGGTTTGAAGCTAGGTGGCTAAGAGAGGAGAAATTTGCTGAAACAGTAAAAACTGCTTGGGAACGGGTGAGTGGTGACCAATTGCTTCCGAATGTTCATAGTAAGCTTGTTGTTATGCATAAGGAGTTTCATGATTGGGACCAGCGTGTGCTTAAAAAGCCAAAGAAGAGGTTACGTAAGGCTCAGAGAGATCTTGAAAAGGCGATGATTGGTCCAATGAATGATGAAAATGAGGAGAAAAGGAAAGAGCTTACAGAACTGATTGAATATCTGTTGGAGTTAGAAGAGATTCAATGGATGCAGCGATCGCGTGCAAATTGGTTGAAAAGTGGGGACCGAAACACCTCTTTCTTTCATGCTTATGCTTCAGCAAGGAGAAAGAAGAATTTCATCAAAAAATTGAAGGATGATGTTGGTAATCCTTTAGAAGGTATGGCGGCTATGAACTCTCACATTCAGAATTATTTTACTAACCTTTTTACCTCTGAAGTTGCCCAAACAGATCTAAATGTACTTGCAAAGGTAGAAACAAAAGTAACTACACCTTTTTAGCCGTGTTTTACACCTTGGCAGATTAGTTAGTGTGGGCTTAGCTCATTCATTCATGTAGCTAAGAGCCTAAGAGAGTGAGGGTGTGCATAGTATAGGACTGATGGACTGTATGGGCTATCTTGTTAGTAGTTGGCTAATGCAATGTTAGGTGCAACTGTGACCAGTGCTGGCTGGAGTAAGGTTCCCAACCCTTCAGTATCTGCCTATCATGTTGCCTATGTATTTGTACATGTGACTAAACCCAATGCTCTAAGTGCATTAAGTGGTACACGAGTGGTATGCTAGAACGAGACTAGTCAACTAGAAAATTTAAGTGCAGAAAACACGGAATATGCATATACCGATCTAGACTAGAGTTCAACTGGAAAACTCGGATCAAAAAATTATGTCCCTTTTTCTCGCAAAAAGGAAAATGGGGGTAATGACATTAGTAGTAATATTTTTAGCTAGTGCTGCTTCTGCATCTGGCTGTCGAATTTGATGTATTTTCTCCAAGTAAAAAGATAGAGTGGTTCCATCCTAATTGCATACTCCTGACTGAGATTGGGTTAGCGTAGCGATCACATTAGTTACATCTACGTCTCAATCTATTTAGATGTTCTTGTGTGTTTGACGGATTCTGAAAGTGCAACTTTAGTTAGGGGTCCAATATGTCGGGACGGGCGGGCAGGAAACGCGCATTGTCTACTTCCCGGAAAAAGAAGCACCAACACATTGTAATCAACTCCCGTTACACGCTTCTCTTTCACGTTTTTTTCTCCTCGACATAAGTGTCTTTCTAATTGGTCCCGCGCAACTAATATATGGACAGGTACACACACTAGGGTATGACAGCAATTGAGGGGAAACCGACACCTATAATACAAGAAGAATGGGTTCAACGTCGTGTGAACCGCCAAGACTGGATCTGTTCTTTTTAGATGGTGTGAGCATGCAGGACTGTTAGTACAACGACAACTGCATATATGCAACCGACAAGCTAGCTCGCTAGTTGTCTTCCACTCATCAGCAACCACTAACCACCAGAAACCAGTAAAGAAGCATAACCCATCTCATTTTCCACGTGCAACATCTCTGCACGAACCACAAATTAAGTTCCTATAAGTACCATTCGCCCGAGATCCGAGATCATCTTCGACGTGTGACATCATAATTCGTGCGGGTCCGTCCCACTGCCATGCTGGGCCGGGCCTAGAGGATATAGGAGAATTTCCTTTCAAGGCAAGAAGGATGTTTTTTATTATATGCTTTAAGGGCATGCAGCTGATCGATGGTTGCAAGAAAGTCGTGGCCATGTCGGAGCATATATATATGGTACTGCTATATGGATTGCCTTTAATAAAATGGATAATGTGTGTATGGACCTACACTACACGCGAATCCGTAAGGACGTGGATACGGATGCAGATTGTGAGATTGGGTCATTATGGTCGAAGATCGTAGCGTGTGCGCGATGAGATCTTGTCGTGCGCGCATGGAACATCTTCCTGGATGCGATGCGATGGAGTGAAGTTTCATCGCTGGTCTTCCTTGTGATCGATCCATGCACGTTTGAGAGATACCCACCCAACATACTAGGAGTATGTGATACTCCCTCCGTTCCACTATAAGATGTAGTACTACTAGCATTTTTGGATTCGGATGGATTCGGATGTATATATACCCATTTTAGGGTGTAGATTCGCGTTTCGCTGCCCCCGGTTATCAACACTAATTCAGAAGAGATTAATAATCAGAACGAACCATGGTCCGCATGAATGTCAAGAATATAGCCTGATGGAAGAGAAGGGGAGGAAAAAGAACGGGAAGAGGGGGCAAGGCCGACACCGGCGTCTGGTGGCTTTGGAGGAAAGTGTGCGATTCTACTCTACCTTTTCTGTGTGAACCTTGAGTCAGGCTCCCTCTTTTCATGCTTATGGATTAGCAAGCGGCATTTACTTTCAAGTGCGGAGTACGCCTGCCAGACGACTTACTAAGCATGGTTGAAATACTGACCGCCAGACATGCAAGTTCTTTGTACTCTTAAGTTTTGTCCAAATTCATGAAAAGATAACGAGAGTTCAGTGATCAGCAGCCATTTTTGTCTGAGATGCGGCCAGTTCATGTTCTAGCTACGACTTCGATCAGACATTCAGCGGACCGTCTATACCCATCAGATATTTACAGACGCACATCTTTGCATTTGCAGCTACTCAGATGGCTGCAGATGGTACTACTCAGATGGCAGATTATCAGTAACTGACGTCCTATTCATAATTCAGCTGTCTTCAGGCTTCAGGTAGTTTCTACGTGGTAGCCAAAAGAAATAGAGTTAGGATTGAACTGTCATGAAAACTGCAATCTGTGTCATGGATAAAAACTAGGCCTACCTTGAGAACAGTCGCATGTTTACGTATTCTTCTTGCCCACCGAACGTGACACCGCGATGTCTCCTGACTGCACCTGGTCAAGGAGATGCTTGTTGTCCTCCAGCAGTCGGTCATATTTGAGCGTTAGACCTTCCGATTCTGTTTTGGCAGCTAGGGCTTTGGCCTCTGCACCCTTTACCTCCTCCTTTTTCTCTTTCAGTTGCAGCTTCAGCTTCTTAATCTTCTCATTCAGCGAAGCAATATCTTTCTGGTGTGCCTTGCTATCATCATCATCAGAGCTTCCAAGTTTTGTTTCTTCAAATGTCTTATTTTGCTTAGACATAGCTTCCAAGTTCTTCTTCAGCCCTCGCATTTCTCTGATGTAGTTGTGTAGCCGGTCAATGACGAGAGCAAGGAATAAGGCGTACCCTGAAACATGTAAGCAGATTAGCGAGTATTTTGTGACTCAGATCACACGTAGATTCAACGCAGCTTAGACTCGGACTCAAACCGTACAAAATCTCAAAACTCTCCAACAAAACAATTTACCATTGTGCATGGAAATTTTCTAACGGAACTACAAATGCCATGATAAAATGCTACTGTGCTGTGACCTCAAGCAAAACAGATTTCTGAGACAAATTACCGAGCTGGGACACAAACATACAATAATTTACTATGAACGTGATACATTTTCCTATTTTAATAGAAGAATATCAACTGTGTTACATCAAACAAAGACTAATCACAAAGTTGAGAGTTTAGACTTCAGAATATAAGGTTCTGGAGGATCAAATTTTGTGACTATTTTTTCTCTGGAAGCAACAAATCCATTAGCTTACTTTTTGTTGACAGAATAAATAAAAGTCTCCAAACCTGTAAGGAACCTCAAAAGATTGGAAAGAATGGAAGGAAAATGATATAAAAAACATAAGACCAACCACAAAAGAGTTGAGCGATAACAAGGTATTTTGTAATGACACAGCCAGAAAAGACTGTGCCATTGGACTACACCCTCACTGTAAAACAGGACACAAGCCACAAAAAAGGTGCCATTGGACTACACTCTCAGTGTAAAGCATACAAACAGGACAATAAATAGAATAAGAAAGAGGATCCATATATATAATGGTTTTAACCAATACAAAGTAAATCCTCCCCTTGATTTTCTCTTCAACAGTCTACCATTTAAAACCATATTATTGTGCGTTTTTAGGATCTTTCAGACGTATGCAAGTTCATCAATTTCAGGACTAAATAGCCATTCAAATGTAAAAAATGGAATTCCGAAACTAATTAGAAAAATTTATACACGAGTACTTAAGAATGATCAAGATCCTAAACCAACAAGGAGCTGTTCCAGAACAAACAGAAATATAATATATGCTATAAATCTCCAACTTCACGATTTGCCAGATTTTACTATAAGAAATGTATGAAGCAGGTAAAAGTTGATATCCATGTCTCCTAGAAACAACTTCAGTGGTTCGATTTTGCATAATCTCGTCTACTCATTTCTGATTCAACCTTTAGGAACCAAAAATTCCATTTAGGTAGTACATAGCACTATTACTTTAGGAACTCCATATTGCAATTGTAGAGGACATCCATTATATGCAAGCAAGTATTTCAAAGCTCATCTGAACTCCCAAGAATTGTATTTACTGGGAACACCCATATCTTACCACCAAGTAATGAACTAACTAGAGCAAAAAACTCTCAAGAGCATAGCAAAAGACCTGTGTCATTCATCAGCTCTGGCAAAAGATCAGATCACTTTGAACAACAAGAAAAGTAGATGAACATCCATAAAATCATGTGAATCTTTTTCCTGGAATTCATAAATGAACATGACGCAGCACAAAAGAGGAAAATGGTGCATAAACAGATGTCAACAGATCGGGTATATTAACTATACATGAATGCTTCAATTTGTTTTTGCATTGGCATCAGGGTAATCACTGCGATTTCAGGAAAAAATCTACCTGAGATGCTCTGCGTTTTTTTTTTTTGCCAAAACGTTATTTGACTTCGTGGCATCACTTTAGTGACCGCACGTAAAAATCACAGGCTGTATGAGCATATTCTTAAATATACCTGTAAAATGCATATAATACAAGTAGCCCGAGCAGTGTAATACTCGTTCTGTATTTAGTCCTAAATTAAATCATAGCTGGCTCACAGAAGAAGGGTAGAGTAATCTATATTGCTACAGCTAATAAGTTGGCACACTACACTTTCTTGAATACCTAAGCCATATCCCACTGCATCTTAAAATTAGGGCAGGTTCAGAGATGGAACGAGCTACTTTTGTAATGTATGACCTCATTTGACTACAACCGAGTGGATTTATGAATACTCTATTTACAACATCACGCCTAGCAGAGAAATGAGAAATTTAAGTTGAAAGGGGGACAACTGGCAAATTCCAAAACGTGGCCCGGTTGGGTAAAAGACATCCTACATTTCTACATCATATTCAGCGACGGACTATTTTATCGCAGACACTCCATCTAACACTCAACTGAACTGTAATTAGAAAATAACATTACAGAATACAGATAGCTGGAAGTGTTTTACTCCAGTCTAAATTATTAAGTTGTTATTCCAAAAAGTTTGAAGACACAACATTGGTCATCCTCCCCATAGCAAATGCAGCTAGTACTTAATTACTTATCAAGTTATCATCTCGTACATCGAACTAGAGTTAAATCCGACGTCGTGATACCCTACCGTGAAATCAAGTCCTCCGTTCCCCTTTATTAAACTAAATATACTTATCAAGTTATCATCTCGTACTACATCGAACTAGAATCAAATCAGATATTGTGGTACCCTACAGTGAGAGATGAAATCAAGTCCTCCCACTGTTCCCCTTTAAACTCAGGAAACCCCACACCGACAGTATTCACACGGGGACATCATCAGGACGATCTATCGAATCGAAGCAGAGATGCGCAGGGTGAGGTACGTACCCATGAGGGAGGCCTCGAGGAGGTGGCGTGCGAGGAGGACCTGGTCGGTGGGGGAGAGCGCCCCGGGCGCGTCGAGCTCTCCGGCGCCTGCGTGGCCCTGGATCTTGGTCATGCTGTGGAGGCTGGAGGCGAGGACGACGAGGACGGTGGCGGCGACGGTGCGCACCATGACGGTGGCCCGGCCGCGCTTGAGGCGGTCTAGCGCGAGCATGGCCAGCTTCCGCAGCGGCGTCTTGAAGAGCAGCGCCGTCGCCAGGCCGGCCTCCGCGGCCAGCACCGTGAAGAGGAGGTGGATCATCGGCGCGGATGGGTGCGGTGCGGGGCCTGGGGTTCGGATGGGGACTGCGGCGTTTGTTGTTGGGGCTTGGTACTAGGAGGAGGAAGCGGTGCCTTTCCTAGCCTCGGGGGTGGGGTTTGGAATGCGGAACAGAAGGGCAGAGGAAAGTGGCGTCGGACGGTCACGGACGCCGTGTTGGAAAGGGTTTTGCAGTTTTTGGACTGCTGCTACGAGTAGGTTTGGTTGGAGAGAGAATTCCTTATATGACACTCTATTAAAATTATATTCCTTATTTGATATCGGTGAAAATTTTCTTCCCTATATGACCTCTACCTAAAATTTCTTTCCTTATATGACACTCTAGTGCATTTTTGTTCACCAAAGAGATCTGAAATGACCTTTTTACCCCTGGTCTATAATGTTAAAAAAAATATTACGTAACAATAGCGGCAATAATACTAAATATTTAAACATCGGATTATTAAAAAAAAGGTTATTGCATCAATTGTTTTTCTGACGCGACAACCGACGATGAGATTCAGCGAGAGCGCAAAGTACGTACGATTCGTTGTGATCCTTCGGTGCCTTCCGACGCGATGTCTCCGCATAGATTAACCAGCTAGGCTAGCTAGCGGCTGCTGATCGATTGCGGCTGCTGATCGATTGCTAATACCAAGCACAGGGGCTGCATAGCACGTACGCACGCAGGGCATCGAACATGCATGGGTATTTGTACGCTTGCTGCGTCGCTTGCCGGGTATTAATACAACATCGATTCCTTCCGAACGTTTTGTGCTTGCTAATAGCAATCGATCGGCTACTACTAGCTGGCATGTCTGGTTTGCGCGTACACATCGCGTCGGAACGATCGGAAGAAATCGTACAACGTTGCGCGTTCCGCTAGAAGCTCATTGTTGTCGTCGTGCCAAAGAAACAATCGATTTTTTAATTACCTTTTTAATAACCCGATGTTTAGCTATGCAATACATCATTTTGGTTCCATTATACACAGGGGTAAAAAGGTCTTTTTATGTCTCTTTTGTGAACAAAATCCACTAGAGTGTCATATAGGGAAAGAAATTTTAGCAAGAGGTCATATAGGGAAGAAAAAATTTACCGGTGTCAAATAAGGAACATGATTTTAAGAGAGTGTCATATAAGGAATTTTCTCTTGGTTGGACCGTGTTGCGCTCTTGCATTGTCTAGATCTATATTCGCAGCGAAGGAATTGAATCAGACGATACAAATATTCGTGGTGAGATTGCTTTCCCGGAGATATTCGTGGTAGCGGGAGCAGGGAAGTTGTCGAATCTTCATCCCACACTACAAGCAGAAGCCTCAACATAGGTTTGTTGCATTTCAATAGGCGGCAACCTTCTCGAGTAATCCTAGAGTCCAATTTTTTTTTCAACAAGAAAAAAATATTTCATTTCTATTGATTAAGAAGAGAGTTTATGAAAGTTCACGGAGCAAAAGCCTGGACCCAAACAATCGTCTACTCTCGATAATACATCCTTCTTGGCACGTGCAATAGACAATACGACAACTTCGTCTTTGGCCATCTCGACCACTATTTTGGCCACGTTGGGATGATTTCGGAAAACCCTAACATTCTGCTCATTCCAAATTTCCAAGAGAAGTGCATGACAATGGAGGCAAGCGCCTTCCTCGAACCGTGTGAAGCCGCACTTGAAAAGGAGATGGCCTACGGACTCCTTGACCTGATCGCAAAACTTGCACAACCAACAATTTTACCAACCTCTACCCTCTAGTCTATCTACCGTCCAAACTCTGTTTTGAAGGATCAACCATGCGAAATTATTGCAGTTAGGTGACGCCTAGTGATTCACACAAAGGACAGATTGGTCGAGAAAGTGTTCGCCAAAAAGTGCGCGTCCTAAGTGGACTTGGGCGAGTAACGGCTGATAACCACTAACTATTCTCTTTTTCCCTAGATATGATAGAGGGTTGGGTGGTATTCAACTTTTTATTCATGAGTTCCTGACCCTAGAGGGCAAAATTGAACAGTTTGCGAAGGCATTTGCCTCACAAGAAGAGCATGCAAGGCTCCTCCTGGCCCTGCGGAAAATAAAACTAACAAGAAAGAAAGTCGCAATCCTTCTCTTTAAAAGCAGTTTGTCCGTTAATTACCTCAATGAATATTCGATTTAGGTATCTCTTTCTGCCTATGTAGCGCCCCTTTTTTTTAGTGGGATGCAAAGAAGGGTAAGAATAATAAGGGATGCGGTACTAAACTAACATCTAATTAATACTTAATGTACTATAACTAGTTAACAATCAACTTGAATAAACATTTTATCACAGTACTTTACTAAATTAAGTGGGCGAGCAGCGAGAATCAAACCAGTATCTTCTGGCTCAGAACTACGCTCGCTGCACTATATATTCTATAGCGTGTATATATATGTCAGAAAGTGTTCTTTGCTACCGAGCTCCCGTGCTCCCTCCACTTAAAAGAAATCAAAAATTATATTTGCCAGTTACAAAAAGAAATTGAAAAGAATTTACGGGTGTAGCCAATGGTGTATCTCATAAACGTGCAAAATGTCAATTTGAAATATTTTATATTATGGGATACACAAAAATAACAAAATTTGGTAAAACTTAGCGATTTGAAAAATATGCATATTTAGATCCACACTTTGTTATTATTGTGGAGCTCAAAATACAAAGTTTTTAAAGTTGATATTTTGCACGTTCGTGGGATATACTATTGGCTACACCCGGAATTGTTTTTAGAATTTTTTGGAACTCATAAATATGATTTTTGATTTTTTGTAAATAGGAGGGAGCACTGGAGGTCGGGAGCCAAAAGCCTCGTCTCTTTTATATATCTCTTTGGGTCGACCATCTATGTCGACCGTTTCATTTCATTTTCTATTACATTAGAGTTTTCATTTTTTTATTGTCTGTCAATGAATACTATGATGGGACTATAATTTCATATACTGAAAGAAAAGAGGTAGAAATTTGGAATGCAAATTGTGTTTTAATTTTTATGCCTCCCACTATTCGATTTTTTTCCGAAGAAATGGCCTTTTTATTTATTGAGTGTCGGTCCCATGACAAGCCATTTGGTGCTAGCCGCCGGCTTCTCCACAATCAGCTCAGTGAAGAAGTTGTTTTCAAGATTGGCATGATTCAGACCATCAAATTTTTTGCCGAAATGTGTAACAAGTTGATGTGGGCCTACCTTTAGGGTGCCCCATCATGAAGATATCTGGTGCACGTTAGGACTAGGACCCGATGGACGGCCTACTAGAGGACAATGTACATGTCCCATGAAGGGAGCCCGAAGAAGACATATTGCGCCCCAAGGAAGGTGTAGTATAGGTCGGGAAAGACTTGTCTTACCTGTAAACCTAGTCGGTTGCGAACTCCCGAGACCCAGTCTCAATATAAAGACTGGGAGGGCCGCCGATCTAAGGACACGTTCATATTCCACCACCAAAATCCTAGCAAGATCGACATCTTGCCGGAATCGTCATTGTACCACCTCCAAACTATCAATAACAGACAAGCTGGAAGTAGGATATTATCCTCCGGGAGTCTGAACCCGGGAAAACCGCCTTACTTGTCAGCCGTGGTAACTACCAGCACTCCAACCTTTCTCCCTCTCAATCAATCTGGGGTACTCGACCCTGGGATTTGTCGTGGCCACCCCACGTCAACTGGCACCGTCTGTGGGAAACACATCTTCGTCCTCTAGTAGGCCGTCCATCTGCAATGACCATCGATACACCGACAATCGCGGCGCCGATCCGCTTCGGCTCCTTCGAATTCGTCCCCCACCCGCCGGCCCACCGATCGGTGTACGCCGATCTCTACGGAGGTATGTGTCTTACTTTCGGTAGCATAAAATTCCATGTGAACAAGTGGGAGACGATTCGACTTTCCGATCGCGCACCCGCATCTTCGTCGACTACGGAGATCGTGCCTGCTTCGACTGCATCACCAGCATCTTCGTCGACTACGGAGATCACGCCTGCTTCGACTGCATCACCCGCATCTTCGTCGACTACGGAGATCGCGCCTGCTTCGACTACATCACCCGCATCTTCGTCGACTACGGAGATCGCGCCTGCTTCGACTGTATCGCCAGCATCTTCGTCGACTACGGAGAACGCGCCTGCATCAACTACACCGTTTTCGCCTCTGACCGCGGAGATCGCATCTGCTCTGTCGTGGTGGGATCACGGCAGATGCCATAGGTATGGCTAAGATGGGGCCGAATGGCCGTTGGGGGAATCCGGGGAGGGTTTATGCACTCAAGAAGTGCACAAGCAAGAACACGCAAGAAACCGCAAGAACATGAACAAGAAACCAAGAAACCAAGAGCACAAAGCACACCACGATGTACCCTGCTTCGGGGCCCTCTTGTGGAGGTAACACCCCTACTGCAGCACTATCCTACTTGGTGTATATCTCAAGGTGACAATTACAAGCTGCTCCTCGAGCTGTGTGATGCTACAATGGTGGGAACTTGAGGTAAAAGATGGAGCTACAAGGGAGGAAGAAGGAACTCCGAGCTAGATCCGAGGTGTCTCCGGGGGTTCCGAGGTTCCTCTCTCTCTCTATATATATCTCTATCCCCCTCTGTCGATCGATCCCTCAAGCAGGGGGGGGTGAAGCCCATTAAATAGGCCAGCCGAGTTACCGTTGTGCCCCTCGCTGAACACTGTTGCCATGCCTATGCTTTGGTCACATCGTACTCCTGTCAGGGACAAGACATGGCCTGCCCATCCCCTGCTGCACAACGGCAGAGCTAGCATGTCTCCTCTGACAGTGACAGGACGTAGCCACGCCGTGCTACCTCGTAGCCTTTTCCCCGGATCTCGCGTGGTCAGCGGTCAGAGACGTGCAGCCCCGCCGAACCCGGGGCACGCCTCTGCCAGGCTCCGTGACAGACGCTCCCGTGTCAGGCGGGAAGTGACAGGAGCATTGACTCCTGCCCGACCTATGGCCTCTTGCCTTGGTTAGCTCGGGTCTTGTTCCCGCTCCTTACCTCGGGTCTTGTACTTAAGATCCGACCAGGTCGGACATTACTTCCTTCAAATAGCTTCTCCTGCACTCACCATACAAACCATAGCACCGAGGTAGTTAGGTCGGCTGATCATAGCTCGGTTTATGAACCTCGGCCCATGCCAACGGGATACCTCGGACCCCTCTGGGCCAAGATAGGTCGGCCTTTTCCGTACCTCGGCACACCTTTAAACTCTACTTATGCCAAGCCTTGACCCTACCCGGGGGTAGCCCCCGACATTAGTCCCCGAAGCTGGTGCGGTCCTACGACCTCGGAT
Source organism: Poa pratensis (assembly GCA_947311845.1). Lineage (NCBI taxonomy): Eukaryota > Viridiplantae > Streptophyta > Magnoliopsida > Poales > Poaceae > Poa > Poa pratensis. The sequence goes on along the minus strand of CAMZMU010000080.1, from coordinate 30,978,421 downwards.
GGAGGGCCGTAGCAGGTTTAAAAATAAACAAGGCATCACCTCTAAATCCGACCTCCAATATAGCTCTACCGAGGTACTTTCCACAGACCATAATCTAATCCGAGGTTGATATGCAATCTGAACTTTCCGAGCTGCTTGACTCAGCACATCTTGCCTCAAGATTTTCCAAGGCACGTGGCGAAGAATCTCTGCCCGGACCCGAAATCTGGACCTTTGAAAGACAGGTCCTGACCACACGCCGCCTTCGTCAGCCGGACCCACCAAACAGTGCACACGCGCACTCAAGTACTTGACCAACTTGACCGCCCACGACCCCTCGGTTCTCGCGCTGACCAGCACAGAAAATCCGGCGCTGGCGGTTGCCGCCTGTGGCCCACGATGTGGCCGATCGTGCGGCCACAACTGCCGCAACTGCACGCTCGCCCGCACACGATCCCGCGTTCCCGGTAACCGCGCGGTAGTGCGCAGTTACCGCACGCGGTTATAAATAGGGGCCCAGGGGGAACTTCTCCTTCTTCCCCACTGCCCGCTGCTCCGTGCTCTCCGCTTCCAGCGCCGCCGTCGAGCCCTCGCTGGTGACGTGCACCGCACCTTGCGCCGCCACACCGCCGTTCTGCAGCAGCGTTCCGCACCGCCGTCGAGCGCCTCGCCGCACCGGAGTACGCGCGCTGCGCCTTGCGCCGTCGACTCGCCGCCGATCCTTCGCGTTCTTCACCGGTGAGTTCTTCGTTTCTCCTCCATTGCCATGAACGTGTTCATCCGTACGATGAACTGTTGACCTTGATGAACCCGATGATCCACTCTCGCATTCTTTTAGCACTTTTAGATCTCATCTAGACTTGTTTCAGATGCGCCCGTAGCACTATCCTTTTAGGTTTGCCCCTTGATGAACTCGAGTTTATTTTCCTTTTTAGCTCATCGGTAGATCTTTGCTAGTATCTCGCAGTGGTAGAAACGTGTTTCCCGCCTAAATCCTTTAGCCCGGCTGTCTCGAATGATCCGAGGTATTTACCCCGGCTATCCTGAATTATCCGAGGTACTTACCCCGGTTGAACCTCCCTCTTCTGCAGGAAAGCGTCCACATGTCTTCTGCCTCGGATCACGCCGAGGAAGGAGCACCTGGAGAACGAGGTAGCTGGGAGGGATCTGATGTCACGGAGGTCGACATCAAGTGGCTCCGAGATTCACGGCGGATCCCGGCCAAACTCATCTGCCGGGTTCCGAAGAAAGAAGATATCGAACCCGAGGTGGAATCCGGGGAGCGGGTCGTCTTCCTGGATCACTTCGAACGTGGTTTCGGGCTCCCGGCCGGGAAATTCTTCCGGGACTTCTTGGACACCTTTGGGCTACAACCACACCCTGCCCGCCAATGCCATCCTCCAACTTTCGGCCTACGCAACTTTTCCGAGGGTTACCTCGGATTATGGCCAAGCATCGAGTCCTGGGCCAAGTACTTCCAGCTCAAGAAACAAAGTGTCCCGAACAAGAAGGTCGTGGACAAGGAGATGACCGCTTGCGGGGCGGCCTCGATTTCACCTCGGCGCTCTCTGAGTTTCCTCGGATTCAGGGCCTGGACTCCTGCCGAAAATGGCAACGCTCCTTCTTCTATGTGAAGAACCCGGGCACCGAAGACCTCATCAACTTGCCGGAGTTCACCATCGGACCCCCTGCCCAACTCAACTGGGATTATGAGCCCCGACGCCCGAGGTTTACTGATCCATCAAACCATGATGTCCTCCAGGAGAAAAGTTGGGGAGCAGATGACATTTGCGCACCATGATCACCCGCCGAGTTAATCCTCTACAAGCGCGGGCCCATAAGATCTGCCACATGAGTGGTCGCTATGACCCCACCGGAACACTTGAACTCGATGACTCCGAAGTGAAGAGGCGCATCCGGGCCATCGCCAAGACCACCATGCCCGATAAGTGGAAATGGGGTGTCAAGCCCTATGACCGAGATCACCTTCCAGCCAAGTAAGTGTACCTTACCCGCGTATAATATTCCTCGGTTTCATTTTCACCCCGACTTGTATTGATTCTTGTGCTAACTCGGTTTTACTTCGCCACCTCTGCAGAAGTTCACTCGACAGGAAATCGAGGATGGCCCCTTTCTTCTAAGGAGTGGACTCCCGACCTGCCTATTCCGGCCGCCGCCGAGGCTGAAGATCCGGACAATGAGGATCACCTCCCTATTCCCAAGGCCACCTCGGGTAAGACTCGCGGTTGCCCATCGCACCGCCCACCAGTTCGATCGTCCATCCAGGATTGGCCCGATGATGACGATGACGATTGCCAAATTCTGGAACCTGTCAATGTTATTCCAATTTCTATGCTCCTCCGACATATAAGAACTTTCATCCAGCGTCTGCAGCTTCCCGGAAGCGCTCAGGACCCGGTACCTCGGATGCCGAGGCTTCCAAGACCTCGGAGACTGCAGCGCCCAAAGCCAAGCGTGCCAAGAAGACCTCGGCGAGGCACAAGAAACGAGGCCCCGTGGAGGAAGATGCGTAAGTCACCTTGCTCCTTTTTACTTCTCACGCTGTTCCGAGGTTAAGCTTTTTACTCTAACTTAATCTTTCTTTTTCGTCTAGCCCGGCTCGGCAGATCAAACAGAGCCACAGCTCGATACATTCACCACTGCCTCCAGTGGTTGAATCTCAGACAACCGAGGTCGAGGTTAACCTCGGCAGCCCCGCCAGAGCCTCTCCTCCAGAACGGTCCGTTGACATCCACAGCCCGGAGAGGACCATCTCCTCCCCGCGTGTCGCCTCCGCCGAACTTCCACCGCCGAGCTCTGACTCCGGCCTGGGACACTCGCTCCCGCCGAGATCAGACTCCTCCGCGTCCTCAGAAGGATGCGGAGACAGATCGCGCCAAGACTCCGGCTAAGACCGTGCTGGAGCCTCGGCTCTCCCCCAAGTCTCAAGCTGCGCGCAACCAGCAGCAACAGCAGCAGAAGAAGCAACAACAACAACGACTGCAGAAGCAAAAGCTTCAGCAGCAGCAGAAAGATTCAGCTCCAAATGTTGAGCCCCCCACAGCCACAGCAAACTCCGATGCCGCCACCGCCACCGGGACCCAAGGCTGCGAGCACCCAACTGGTGCCGCATGTCCCTGCGCCGAAGTCCACCTTGACCAAGACCGCGCCTTCGAGCTCTCAGGTCGCCACCTCCCGAGCTCTTTTCTGCTGCTACCATCCAGCCGAACATCAGCAGCTGGGAGGTCGGGCAACTCCGGACCAAGAGCGGGAACAGCTTAGGCTCGGAGAAGCACTACGACATGGACTGGAACTCGGCTGACACTGCCGAGGTCTCCTCTAATCCGACCTCTGAGCATCCAGCTGGACCTAGCGCCGTGCTCCAGTCCATTTACAACATGCAGACTGCGGTCCTTGATTGCAGCAAGAAGGCATCGGTAAGTTTCTTTACGCAACTCTCTTTCTTCCTTTGAAACCAAATGACAAACATACACTATTCCCAGTCCCCGAGATTCGGGTTGAGCAATTGACACTCCACCGAGTTAAAATTGCTCGGCTTGAATCTCAAAAACTTGTCATTTCTCCAATGCTGAGTCCCCGAGGCCAATGCCGAGTCCCCGGGACTCAATTGGGCCTCGGGTGCTAAAAAGACCTCGGATTTCTTCGAAATGTAACTTCAATATTCGTGTCAAATCTCTTTCCGCCGAACTGATCTCTCTATTTTTTCAGGAGTGCAACAATGCTCGGACCAAAATCTTCAAGAACCTCCTGCTGGATCACAACACACTGAAGAAGTCTCACCGGACTCTTCTAGCAAAGGAGCAGAGCGACAAAGATTATGCCTCCAAGTTGAAGACAGCCGAAGATGAAATAGCTCGGCTGCAACAAGAGCTGAACCGGGCTAATGAAGCCAAAGCTGCTGTGGAGGACGCTATGAAGGTCAAAGACCAGGCCGCCGAACAGCAGAAAGAAATTGCCAAGACCCTGGAGAACCGCGCACCTCGGCCGAAACCGAACTATCGCTCTCCGGCTGCATCGAAAAGTTGGTTGTCCGAGCTCACTCGGATTAATCACCAAATGGACAGTAAGTTTCCTTTCTCCTTTTCCTTATTTTGCCGACCTACACCCCGTGCCACCGTATGCCTTATTTCAGCGACAGCCTTTTTGTCTTCTTCAGAGCATTTTGAGCACTCCAAGGACAAAGCTATCCGAGAAGTTCAAGCAGCTCGGGCAAAGAGGGCTGAGACAGAAACCCTCGGCGAAAGCTGGGATATCCAGGACCACCTGTCGCCCTTAATGCTCGGATCAGGCCGCTCAGGGCCATTGGAACTAAACTTTGATGCTGCCATCAGGTCCATCGTGCCCTCTGGCCCAAGGTTAAGACTCCCACTTGCATCGACGAGCTCGCCACGAAGCTGAAAGGAGCCGAGGCTAGACTTCGGGAGTGGAGATGCTCATCAGCTCGGGCTGGAGCGGACAAGGCCCTGGTGTTCGTGCTGTCTTGGTATGAATCTGTTGAGATCCACACGGTTACCTCCCTGCGCAAGGGCTCTCCTTGGAACACCACTCCTGATGGCATTGAGAAACGCCAAGCAGCAGCCGACCTCTTTGCTAGTTATGCAAACACCCGGACCTTGATGAGGGCGCCTCTATTCTGAGGATGAAGAGAGCTCGGACGAGGAAGAAGAGTCCGGTGAAGAAGGCTCTGACGGCGAGGAATTTGACTTCGACGAGCCTGAGCTCCAAGGGCAAGGCCGGCAAAACAACCGAGGTGGGAGATTCTGATGATGACTTCAACTTCGACGAACCTCCGAACCCCAAGGGCAAGTCCGGCAAAGCCGTAGCCACCGAGGTGATCTCCCCCGACGTGACGGACACCCCGGCATCCACTCCAACAACCGAGGTTGCTTCCGCGACCGAGGTTGTTCCTGCGCCCGAGGCTCCTGCTTCCGAGGTCCCACTACCACAACTTCGGCGACCGAGGTCTCTGGTTCCGAGGCCTGAACTTGTCTCAAGAAAAACATTAAATCCCGGTATGCCGGGTGCAGATGTAATAGACTTAAGTAGTTTGCCTTGCTACCTTACTATTATCTTGCTATCCGAACCATGCTTTTCTAAATTTATGCCGAACCCTTTTGGAACGAGTCCCCGAGTTCACTTTCGTGTTTACTATACTTGGCATTCTTTGCTCTTGTCTACCATTTTGGCGTTCGACAGTCGAGTCACAAGATTGTTGTTTATAGCATACAGTACTTAGCAAATGCCGAGGTGTGTTTCAAAATCATCCGACATAAATGAAAGGTAAAGACAGGGGTTAGTAAACGACACATGCCGAACTATATTTTTGGACCGAGTCCCCGAGTCCATTTTCATGTTTCCCACGTTTTTTCATCTTTGCTCTTGACTACCATTTCGGCGTTCGTCAGTCGAGTCACAAGATTAGTTACACAGCATACATTACTTGAAGTTTGAGACGAGGTTCAAAACAGTTCGGCATATGAACGAAATTGACAAACAGAAATAAAACACAAGCACATGAGCGAGGCAGTCCCCGAGCTTCAACCTCGGAGTGCCGACATTTCATTAAGGATTAACCGAGGTACATACATTGCGCCCTTCATGAGTAGAAAGGTCGGAGGAGTAGAGCTATTCCATGGTCGCTGACCTCTGATCCGGGGTTGTCCAGCCCATCTTTCCTTGGTTCCTGCGCATCTATAAGATAGTACGAATCATTGAGCAGAGCTCGGCTCACAATGAACGGTCCCTCCCATGGAGGTGACAACTTGTGCCGACCTTTCTTGCGCTGCACCAGCCTCAGCACCAAATCTCCCTCGTGAAACACACGAGGGTTGACACTCCGGCTATGATAACGTCGGAGACCTTGTTGGTATATTGCTGACCGAGATGAGGCCAATTCTCTAGCTTCCTCAAGCAGATCTACTGCATCCTCCCGAGCCTCTTTTGCCTCGGCTTCAGTGTACATTGCCACTCTGGGCGCATCATATTCGATGTCAGTGGGTAGCATAGCTTCTGCCCCATAGACCATAAAAAATGGCGTATAGCCAGTTGATCGATTTGGCGTGGTCCTTAGACCCCACAGTACTGCTGGTATCTCATCTATCCAACACCCCGGCGTTTTCAGCAGTGGTTCAATGAGCCGAGCCTTGATGCCGGCCAACACTAGAGCATTTGATCTTTCCACTTGTCCATTAGACTCCGGATGTGCCACCGAGGCTATGTCCAGCCGGATTCCCTTGTCCATGCAAAACCGAGCAAATTCTCCAACAGCAAAGTTCGTGCCGTTGTCCGAGATAATGCTATGGGGGTACCCATATCGCAGAATGATCTCCTTCAAAAAGTCACTGCTGAATGACCATCCAACTTCCGGATTGGTTTCACCTCGATCCACTTGGTGAACTTGTCCACCATCACCAGTATGTGTGTCATGTTACCTCGGGCTGGTTTGAACTCTCCCACCATATCCAAACACCATACCGCAAACGGCCAAGTGATAGGAATTGTTTTGAGCGCCGAGGCTGGCATATGCGTCTGCTTGGCAAACCTTTGGCATCCTTCACATCTCCGGACTATGTCCTCTGCATCAGCAAGAGCAGTGGGCCAATAGAACCCATGGCGGAACACCTTGGCCACCAGAGCTCTTGTGCTGCAATGATGACCACACTCTCCTTGGTGGATCTCCAAAAGCATCTCCTTGCCTTCAGCTGGCTCGACACACCGTTGCAACACCTCGGTTACGCTTCTTTTATAGAGCTCCTTGTTGATGATGGTGTACGCCTTTGCCCTCCTTTGGATTCTCCTAGCCTCGGTTGTGTCACTTGGCAAGCTTCCCTCTGTTATGAACTTCATGATCTGCTCCGCCCACTCCGGCACTGGGTGCAAAGGAAAAAGTTTCTCGTCCACCTCCATTGGTTCGGCCACCATAATCTCCTCCATTATTTCCTCCACCATCCTGCGACCAGTCCCCGAGTCTGACGAGCAGTCCCCGAGATTCGGTGCGCAGTCCGGGTCCGACCAGACGCATCCGACGTCTACCTCCATTGGAACAGGTCCGGACTCTTGCTCAGCCGGGATGAAAATAGATTCGGATTCAGGAGAAGGTTTGATTGAAGGAGTTCTCAAGTGATTCAGGGCTACTCAGGTGGTACTGCCTCTTTAGATGAACCGAGCTTTGACAACACGTCGGCAGCATTATTTTCTGTCCGAGGTATATGCTTGTATTCACACCCTTCAAAGAACCCGGATATCTTTTGCACATGGAACCGATATAACGCCATGTTGGCATCCAGAGCATCCCAAGTTCCAGAAGATTGCTGCACCACCAGGTCGGAATCGCCGAAGCATTCCATACGCCGGATACCGATCTCCTTCGCCACATTGAGTCCATGGATTAAGGCCTCATACTCCGCCACATTGTTTGATGCGAGAAATGAATCTGCAGCACATATTTAGCTGATCTCGCTTCGGTGAGGTGAGGACTATTCCCCCAGCCCGATCTTTGTCTTGGACCCATCAAAATGCATCTTCCAATAATTATAGTCCGGCTGGGTGGCTCATACTGCATCTCGGCCCAATCACAAAAGAAGTCCGGCAGCCTGGGATTTAATTGCATCTCTTCTCTCATAATGTGGTGCATATGGAGACACCTCAATCGCCCATTTGGGCAA